>SNQJ01S0018183.1:66275-79019 GCA_010110895.2 Picea sitchensis | reverse complement strand
AAGAAAATAATAGGATTCCCTTAAGGGACTGGAATTCCTACCTTAAAAGTCTTTATGAGTTCCCTAATTCCATGGACACCATTCCTATTGTCCCTACAAAGGAAGAAGTTTTTTCTTTAGATGACATAGAGTTTGGGGTTAAGTGGCTTGCAAATGGGAAAGCTAAGGACATTGAAGGCTACCAAGATGATTTTTTTTAAATCAGAGGGCCTATCCTTATCCCTCACATACACAAGCTCTTCAATTTAGCAGCCAAACAGGTCTTCCCTAAACCTTGGATGCAAAGCCTCATTGTTCCTATTTTTAAAAATGGGGATAGAAACATTCCCTCTAATTATAGGACCATTATGATTAGCCCGATTTTAGCCAAGATTTATGGAATTATTTTGGAAAATAAGATTAGCCTTTGGCTAGAAAGTCACGGTAAAAGAGAAAAATGCCAGGCCGGGTTTAGGAGGTATCATTCAACTATGGACCATATTTTTACCTTTAGGATCATTTCAGAGGAGTTCTGCAATACTAAAACCAATCTTTTTTGTTGTTTTGTTGACTTTAGAAAAGATTTTGACATGGTTCCTAGGAAAAACCTTTGGAATATGTTGGAAGAGATAAAAGTGCCTCTCGAGTTGAGGGTTGTTGTAATGAGGATGTATGAGAACGTTATTGCTAAGTTTAAAAACATTGAGGGATGGTAAAAAAAGATTAACTGCAATATTGGAGTCAAACAAGGTTGTCCCTTGTCCCCTACCCTTTTTGGTATATACATTGACAAGTTAGAAGATTTCTTGGAAAAAGAAAGTTGTGTCGGCCCTACTCTCACTGGTATAGTAATCAATCTTCTTATTTATGCCGATGATATCATTCTTATGGAAAGGAGTCCCCATGATATTGAAAACCAACTAAGAATCCTCAAGGATTTTTGCTCCAATATGGGTATGACTGTTAATACTGATAAGACTAAGGTCATGATTATTAAATCAAATATGATCAATTATGATATCTTTGTATATGGCAACAACAACTTGGAGGAAGTGACTTCATGCAAATATCTTGGAATTGATATTCACCACAAGCTCAATTGGAATTATAGCGTTGAGAAAAAGATTATTGGGGGATGGAAAGCTTATTATGGGCTTGAAAACAATTGTAAATCCGTTGATCTTTGGAGTTGAGATAAGAAGAAACTCCTCTTTGAGACTCTTGTTACACCTGTTATTCTTTATGGATGTGAAGTCTGGGGCAGTAGTATCTCTCGTGAATCCTGGAGAAAGATAGAGCAAATACAAAAGAATTTTATAACCTATAATTTCAAAATTAAAGGAAATACACCTTATCCCATCCTCCTCTTAGAAACAAGCCTCTCCCCCATTAAGAGCATGACTATGACTAGATACCTAGTGTATAAGAACAAGTTAAACAACATGGAAGACAAGAGACTTCCTAAAATTGCTTCAAAATCGAGTCATAACCACCATCGACTCAAGCGAGGATGACATAAAGATGCCCGGTCTTGGATAAACTATTGGGGAATCATGGAAAACACCATTTTGCAGAATAAATATACTATTAAAAAAATCATCAAATCAAAATTTAAGGAGAAAATGTGGTGTGATAAAGAGTTAAAGAAAAAAAAGAAAATTAAGGTATTATAAGGATGTAATCAACCCTAATCTAGAAGATCAAAATTATCTATATGTTTTGCCAAGTGTAAAGAAAAAAATAAGTGTTGTTAAGATAAGAACAAATTCTCACGAGCTTCATAGTGAAACTGGGCATTGGTCAATTCCTACAATGTCATGGGATGACAAAGTGTGTCACCTTTGTGACACTAAGAAGGTTGAAGATGAAAAACATTTTCTCTTAGATTGTCCAGCCTATACCCATATTAGATCTCATTTTCAAAATATTTGTCACACTACCAACCTTCCTAACCTCTTAACTCAACAAAAGTTTGGTGATATTTTTTTTTGGTAAATGAGTGTGTGAATCTATATTGTGTTATAATGTTATAGTACAAAACTAATGCTTGGACTCCTAGGATCTGCCTGAACAGAAACCAGATCTGGGTTCCCTGGAATGCAGTATCTGAAAATAAACAAGAAGTGCCTAGGTCGCCACCACGAGAAACCAACCCAAGCTACCATAATCCATTCTTAAAAACTTCATCAAAAGAAAACAAAAAGTCTAAACAAAGTGGGGTTAGCTCCTACTCTGAGAGACATGATCTGGGCTAGTCTAGGTTGATGGGGTGCTCTTCATATCCTTCCTGTTGTGCCATGTCTTCCTCCCTTTGTTCCACCATACGTAGCTTTTTGATGCATGTTGGGGTTCCATTTCTGTCAGCTGGAGTGATATCTATATGGTGGACGTAGAGTAGATAGAGATGAAATTTTCCTGTCATCCGCTCCAGTTTCTCCTGTTGTCTTTTCTGGTCCTCCCGCAACCTTTTTACCCCCGCCTCAAGGTTATTGAGGTGGTTGAGAATTCTTGTGCGCTCTTTCTTCTTCTCTTTGGTTTCCATCCTGTTGGTCTCCCCTCGGTCCACACACATCTTTCCTAACAACGTTTTGATTCTCCAAGCTTCCTCCATCGTCATGTGGTAGAGGGTTAACCTTGGTTGTGTGGCTCCGGGGTCCCGTATCCCCCCTGCTTCGTAGGTTAGTGTTGACCAGGCTTTGCCCCTGCGGGCGTTATTGATTTCTCCCTCCCATATTTTAATGATCTTCTTCCCCTTGGTGTCTATCTTCGCGTGGAAGGTGCTCTTTGCTTCCTTGGCTGCCTGTTCAATTCTTGTCTTCCGTCGGGTACTCTGTGGAGGTTCCTTCCCCTGGGGGCCTCTTTTGTTGTTGGTTTTCTTCATGCATACCATCTTCACTTACAGGTGGTGGTTCTTACGTTGGGTTCTTTCCCTGTTTCGTTTCACCTCCTTCTGGTAAGTAAGGTGGCCCCTGTGATTGCGATGCCTCGTTCTATGGTAAATTTTGGTGTCCCTGCCTTTATGGAGCCAACCCGGCTGCGGTCCCGTCCTTGCAATCATGGCCTTCTCTTCAAGGTGGTCCTGCCCGTCAGTATCCTCTGTCCCAAAGCATGTGCGCTTGATGATCTTATCGTTATCCCTGCGCTAATGCTTTGCCCTGCTCGTTGTACGACATCCCTTTCCCTGTCCCATCTCTGTACTTAGGTGAGTTGTGCTCCTACTTGGCCCTAGTGTAACCTATCGTCCTTTGTCCTTTTCCGCCTGCGAGTTATCTCTTTTGCTTTCCAATGGGTAGCTTATGTACTTCTTTTTATTGACGGGACCATGGTGTCGTACCTTCGCCTGATGTGTGATCTGCGTCTGCATTTATAACCTTATTTGATTGGTGGGCCATCAGCTCTTGTCTGGGACCTACGTGTCCTTCAGTGTTTTTTGCGCCTCCATTCTTAACATAATCTTTCGTACTACTCTTGTTGTCCCAGTCTTTTGCCACAAGTTGGGTGCAGTCTGCCCGGAATTGACCTTATGAGATGTTGTGCCAGATTGTGTCCAATTATGGACCTTCGATCTCGACCCCCTCGTTTTCTATTCTGTCTGCCAGTCCATTTGTTGACTTCCTCACCCAGCGTAACTCCACAGTGATCCCTGTCCGCAAGTGGTCCTGGATTTTTTTCAGTAGGTAGGCCAATCGCTAGTGCCTCTGGATTCTATCTATTCTAGTGCCATTTTGGAGTTTTCTCACTGTGTTGATGACTAGCGCTGAGTCTCCTTCCACTATGGCGTTCATCATCCCCTCCCGGCTGAGAATCTCCAGGCCTGTCTCCAGGGCTTCGAATTCTACAACGTTATTGGTTGAGTTGCCCAAGCTTCCGACGTACAGTCGTATGGTGTTCTCTTTACTATCCCTGATTACCCCTCCCATTCATATTCTTCCTAGGTTGCCTTTCACCGCCCCATCAAAATTCAACTTAAGGGAGCCTAAAGGTGGCGGTTTCCAGTTGCCCTCACCTATTTGGAGTTGCGGCTGCTGTCTATTTGGATTAAAGTTTGGTGATATTGGAAAACTTCTCTTAATGCTTTTCGAGCACAGAAACACAATTTTAAAGAATCGCAAGTAATCAATTACCCTCTTAAGGTACGATAGACCAATTTGGTCTTAGTGGACGTTAATCATCATCATCATATATTCTCAATGTTTTTTTTTTTTAAGTTAATTTTTTTTTTTTCAAATTTTTAATTTTTTATAGGATAGTTTATATTTTAATTTTTTTTTTAGTTTTTTATATAAATTTTTAATGGTTTAGTTTATAATTGTTTTATTTTTTATTTTTAATTTTGATTTAATTCGAATAAATTTTGTTTTGTTTTTAAATTGTTTCTAAACTTTTTTGTTAATTTTTTTTTTTAATTATAGATAGTTTTTAAAATTATATATATATATATATATATATATTTTAAATTGTTGTTTTGGAAATTTTAAATGTTTTTCGTATTATTTTAGTTTTTTCTTTACTATTATTTTTCTAATGTTTTTTTTTAAATGTGTTTTTTATTTATTTATTTATTTATATATCACACCACTTTTTGATTCGAAAATTGATTTTCATATTTTTTATAAAAAATATAGATTTTAAGGACTAGAATTCTCATTAAATTAGTAACTATATTTAAATATGCAAACGAACATTGCAAATGACACAACCTATAAAAACATCTAGCAAAAACATCTAACGATAATGTAAACCAAACATTAAAACTACACTTGTAAAAAAAATTAAAAAAAATTAAAAAAAATTAAATTAAAACTTAATTTAAATTTTAATCCACTGAAATTGTAAATTAAAAGATAACCAATCACTTACCCAATCATACATGGTCACTGCGAGCATTCTAATAGCAATAGGAAATATTGAGCACCAATGCTTCAATGGGTGTGACGCATTGAGTGAACACAACAAATGAATTTTTGATTTGGTATTTCTCTTTGTGTCTATTCATAACCCAAGACACTAGTGCTTTTATGCGTACATGGTTCACCGATGATATTTTTTTTGTTATTAAAACAAAATTGATAATATGAAACAAAGTATTTTAACCTTGAATGTTAAGCTAGAAAATATGCATTAGTGTGTTTGGTTTATAATGATATGGAGAGTTTTTTTTTTAAATCGATATTTAATAACAAAATATGTTAACCTACTTAACCTAAGTACGTGTGGTGATTTCATATACCATTACTAGTCCTAAAGATTAGGCACATTAATGCAACGAGAAAGAGCATCTATTAAAAAAGATATTCTAAAACTTTCAAACACTCGTCTCCATTACAATATAAAAAGTCCTTATCTGTTACATCTGTCCTTAATTCGCTCCTCGCTCATGTCAATGAAACGCCCATAATTTCTCACATGAATGCAATGGGAAAATGACATGCGCTAGACATCATTAGTGTAAAATGAACTAAAATCCATTCCAACGATACTTGGGATTTTGGGTCACCAATCAAATTCCAAGGAAAAAAATATTATGCGGAAAAACAACGACTTTTTTACTTAATGGATATTGAAAGATGTAATGTTAATCGTGGGGAATTGAAGAAAATGTCCATATCAAATTAAAAAAATCCAACAATATTGTTTTAAAATGGAAGTCTTCATCATTAGTAATTTAGTGGATTTGGTGCTAACTTTAATTGATTTTGTGATACTATTCGATAGCATTATAATATATAAAACATCAATTTTTATATTTATGATATAGTGTCGATTTATTATTTTTAATAAAAATAATATAAATTTTATTTTATGATTTTTTATTTTTTAAATTGAATAGAAATAATTTTCAACATTTTATTCAATATTAAAATCTTTAAATTAGAGTAATATCATATATCTTTTTATAAAAGTATTTTTCCTATTTTTTTTTTTTTAAAAGCAAATTAAATGAGTTTTATTACAATATATTCTAATACATGATTTATGAGGATTTCATCATTTTTAATAATGAGTTAACCAACCTTAACCATAATAAAATGCTAATTATTTAGTGGGTTTTCTTTTATGAGTTCACATTCATTTATTAATGCAAAGTACCTATTGTGGGGTGACAGGTGTGAGATTTAGGGACGGCTTTAAACAACATCGTTGAAGCTTATGCCTTATATAAAGGAGTGTGTATAGCAAAAGAGTGAAACTTCACCAAAATCACAGTGTTTGGAGACTCCATGATGGTTGTTCAAGTGATAAAAAAGAGAAGCCAATCCGAAAACAATGTTTTCAATGACATAATTTCTCGCATATTGTCCCTTGGTGAAAGTTTTGTTGAGTTCAACATCTACCACATAAGAAGAGATTTAAACCCCCTACCTGACCATTGGGCTAAGGTTGACAATAGGTTGAAAGTGGTATAATTAATTTGAATGGAGTAAAGGGGGCTATACATATACCATAGTTTCTCCCCCCTCGTTATTTGTGTGGACATGTGTTATGACCAGTCTCTTCGATGCATGTGATTTCCTCCTCGCACACCTGGGGATTAATGTCATTTATGCAGGCATTCATTTTGACATAAGCCATATTGGTTTTTAAGACACTATGATGGCTCTGGATATGGATCACTCATTGCTAGTGTTCATGAGGGTTTCAATCCCTAGTTCGATGTAGGCTTCTTGTCTTTGGTTTCAGTTCTCAGAGGGTGTTTGTTCGAGGGAGGATTTCTTGTCTGGCTCGCTGATCGGTTCAGGTTGTAGAGGAAGGTGTCCTTTACCGACCAATCCTATTTGTTGCTCTCTTCAGGTTCCTTCTCGTTTTTCAACCTTTATTCCTTGGTGCTGGTATTGATCGTTTTCTATTTCGTATGGTCCTTTTTCGTCGTGTGTTTCTTTTTGTTATTATTTGTGGTATTGGACTTGGTATCCCTGGGGGTCAGAGAAATTATGGCTTCTGGTTGCAGTGGGTAGAGATGGAATTGTCCTGAAGTGAATTTAAAAAGGTCCTCCGACATCATGAGGAAATGGCTCAAGCAAATTGTTCTTCTCTACAATAGCTTTCAGTCAAATTTGGGGACTTCAAGCTAGCTCTAGTTACCCTGAATCAGAGGATGGATAAAATGGAGATGGATATAGAACAATTAAAGACTCATGCATAACCTCACAACTCGGTATCCGCGTCAATCAATCATGGGAAAAACTTTCTTCGAGAAGGTGGTACAGGAAATGGTAATGACAATCGAGGAACCGATCCTATGGAGACTGAAGAAGGGCCTCTGCAACAGTCTAGGGCCCCATATTTTCAAGACTCAACCTCCTCTAACTAGTAAATGTTCTTTAAAGTTTTGTGGTCTTTGGGCTAGTTTAATAAAGATGTAATTAACATAAATGAATAGAGTATCAACTTGGAAAAGACTCTATATTTTGTTGCCTTAGTACTAGAATTATATACATGTTGTGAGCCTTTTTTGGAGATTTGTATGACTGTTGTTTTCCTCGGCACAACCTCTTTTAATACAAATACCATTCAGTTTCATTTAAAAAAATTACGAACTACCTATTGAGCCTTATTTAATAATAACTAATATTATGGAGGTCCTACTCCACATTATACATGAAATAACCACCATACTTATCATATTCTTATCTTTAATGGGACTACTAAACCCTATTACACCCCAAGGAAATATCCCACTACCACTAGAGAATATACGCACTGAAAATTGGTATTCATAACATGCTCTTGATTTCCTTCAATGGTGTGCACTTCATAAGGAGGAGTATGGTTATCAAAGAGAACCTAAAAGTAATTTGCTTCCCATAAATGATTACTATCCATATACAATTCATCACAAGCCTCCACGAAATCACATCATGCCCATATCTCTCTCTTATATTCCTTTCTTCGATTATCCATTGCTTGATATTCTCTTCATAGTATGTAGTAAATTCAAGAAAACTTATAAGATAGATTTCTTCCACTTAATTTACATAAAAAAAGATATGCCTCAATGACGGGGGATACTATATCCATGTTAATTGCAATAATCTAATGTAGGTATGGGAGATAAGGTTTTGAAACAAATTTCAGAGAATCTTACATTCAATAGATCTCCTTTGTGTGGATAGGGTTTTGAGGCAACGATTTGAAATGACCATAACTTCCTCAATATTGATCAAAATCACTATTATGATCCCAATCTGGAAATGTCATTGCCACTTTTGTTCTAAAGGTACTAGTCCTAGTGTAGTGGGGTTTATAAACATAGAGCTAATTGCACCGTAAGAATTTTCCATGAGGATTTTGAGTCACAACCTAAAATAGTTGCAACTTCCATGATACCTTTTAGAATCTCTATTATGAGCCCAACTCTAAAATGTAGTGACCACATTGCTTCTAATGACAGTAGGTTGGATAGATTTGGTGAATAGACCAAGAGAAAAATGAGTCCAATAAAATCATAGCAAAAAAAACAAAAAACTTTTCTTTGGTCCAAGAAAATACCTTGATAACACTTGCTACTATCCTTAATCCTAAAAAATGAATCATAAATAATATCTAAGAAATGATCAATACTTTACTCAATATCAAAANGTTTTTTTCTTATTTGTTTATTTATATATCACTTTTTTATTTACATGTTGATTTTAAAGTTTTGTTGAGCAATTATTTGAGTTTTAAAGTCATGTTTGAGAAATGTTGTAATTTTAATCCATTTTAGAAAAAAATGGTACTACTGATAACACCACTTTTTGATTCGGGAGTTGATTTTCATATTTTTTATACAAAAATATGGATTTTAAGGGTTAGAATTCTCATTAAATCAGTAACTATATTTAAATATGCAAATGAACATTACAAATAACACAACCTATAAAAACATCTAGCAAAAACATCTAACGATAGTGTAAACCAAACATTGAAACTACACTTGTAAAAAAAATTTTCAAAAAAATTAAAAACAATCAAATTAAAACTTAATTTAAATTTTAATCCACTGACATTGTAAATTAAAAGATAACCAATCACTTACCCAATCATACATGGTCACTGCGAGCATTCTAATAGCAATAGGAAATATTGAGTACCAATGCTTCAATGGGTGTGACGCATTGAGTGAACATAACAAATGAATTTTTGATTTGGTATTTCTCTTTTTACCCTAATATGATGTTTCTATTCATAACCCAAGACACTAGTGCTTTTATGCGTACATGGCTCACCGATAATATTTTTTTTTTTATTCAAAACAAAATTGATAATATGAAACAAACAAAGTATTTTAACCTTGAATGTTAAGCTAGAAAATATGCATTAGTGTGTTTGGTTTTTAATGATATGGAGAGTTTTTTTAAATCGATATTTAATAACAAAATATGTTAACCTACTTAACCTAAGTACGTGTGGTGATTTCATATACCATTACTAGTATTACTAGTCCTAAAGATTAGGCACATTAATGCAACGAGAAAGAGCATCTATTAAAAAAGATATTCTAAAACTTTCAAACACTCGTCTCCATTATAATATAAAAAGTCCTTATCTGTTTACATCTGTCCTTAATTTGCTCCTCGCTCATGTCAATGAAACGCCCATAATTTCTCACATGAATGCAATGGGAAAATGACATGCGCTATACATCACTAGTGTAAAATGAACTAAAATCCCTTCCAACGATACTTGGGATTTTGGGTCACCAATCAAATTCCAAGAAAAATAATATTATGCGGAAAAACAACGACTTTTTTACCTAATGGATATTGAAAGATGTAATGTTAATCGTGGGGAATTGAAGAAAATGTCCATATCAAATTAAAAAAATCCAACAATATTGTTTTAAAATGGAACTCTTCATCATTAGTAATTTAGTGGATTTGGTGCTAACTTTAATTGATTTTGTGATACTATTCGATAGCATTATAATATATAAAACATTAATTTTTATATTTATGATATAGTGTCGATTTATTATTTTTAATAAAAATAATATAAATTTTATTTTATGATTTTTTATTTTTTAAATTGAATCAGAAATAATTTTCAACATTTTATTCAATATTAAAATCTTTAAATTAGAGTAATATCATATATCTTTTTATAAAAGTATTTTTCCTATTTACTTATTTTTTTTAAAGAGCAAATTAATTGAGTTTCATTACAATATATTCTAATACATGATTTATGAGGATTTCATCATTTTTTATAATGAGTTAACCAACCTTAACCATAATAAAATGCTAATTATTTAGTGGGTCTTCTTTAATGAGTTCACATTCATTTATTAATGCGAAGTACCTATTGTGGGGTGTGAGGTTTAGGGACGGCTTTAAACAACATCGTTGAAGCTTATGCCTTATATAAAGGAGTGTGTATAGCAAAAGAGCGAAACTTCACCAAAATCACAGTGTTTGGAGACTCCATGATGGTTGTTCAAGTGATAAAAAAGAGAAGCCAATCCGAAAACAATGTTTTCAATGACATAATTTCTCGCATATTGTCCCTTGGTGAAAGCTTTGTTGAGTTCAAAATCTACCACATAAGAAGAGATTTAAACCCCCTACCTGACCATTGGGCTAAGGTTGACACTAGGTTGAAAGTGGTATAATTAATTTGAATGGAGTAAAGGGGGCTATACATATACCATAGTTTCTCCCCCCTCGTTCTTTGTGTGGACATGTGTTATGACCAGTCTCTTCAATGCATGTGATTTCCTCCTCGTACACTTGGGGATTAATGTCATTTATGCAGGCATTCATTTTGACATGAGCCATTTTGATTTTTAAGACACTGTGATGGCTCTGGATATGGATCACTCATTGCTAGTGTTCATGAGGGTTTCAATCCCTAGTTCGATGTAGGCTTCTTGTCTTTGGTGTCAGTTCTCCGAGGGTGTTTGTTCGAGGGAGGATTTCTTGTCTGGCTCACTGATTTCGGTTCGGGCTGTAGAGGAAGGTGTCCTTTACGGACCAATCCTATTTGTTTCTCTCTTCAGGTTCCTTCTCGTTTTTCAACCTTTATTCCTTGGTGCTGGTATTGATCGTTTTCTATTTCGTATGGTCCTTTTTCGTCGTGTGTTTCTTTTTGTTATTATTTGTGGTATTGGACTTGGTATCCCTGGGGGTCAGAGAAATTATGGCTTCTGGTTGCAGTGGGTAGAGATGGAATTGTCCTGAAGTGAATTTAAAAAGGTCCTCCGACATCATGAGGAAATGGCTCAAGCAAATTGTTCTTCTCTACAATAGCTTTCAGTCAAATTTGGGGACTTCAAGCTAGCTCTAGTTACCCTGAATCAGAGGATGGATAAAATGGAGATGGATATAGAACAATTAAAGACTCATGCATAACCTCACAACTCGGTATCCGCGTCAATCAATCATGGGAAAAACTTTCTTCGAGAAGGTGGTACAGGAAATGGTAATGACAATCGAGGAACCGATCCTATGGAGACTGAAGAAGGGCCTCTGCAACAGTCTAGGGCCCCATATTTTCAAGACTCAACCTCCTCTAACTAGTAAATGTTCTTTAAAGTTTTGTGGTCTTTGGGCTAGTTTAATAAAGATGTAATTAACATAAATGAATAGAGTATCAACTTGGAAAAGACTCTATATTTTGTTGCCTTAGTACTAGAATTATATACATGTTGTGAGCCTTTTTTGGAGATTTGTATGACTGTTGTTTTCCTCGGCACAACCTCTTTTAATACAAATACCATTCAGTTTCATTTAAAAAAATTACGAACTACCTATTGAGCCTTATTTAATAATAACTAATATTATGGAGGTCCTACTCCACATTATACATGAAATAACCACCATACTTATCATATTCTTATCTTTAATGGGACTACTAAACCCTATTACACCCCAAGGAAATATCCCACTACCACTAGAGAATATACGCACTGAAAATTGGTATTCATAACATGCTCTTGATTTCCTTCAATGGTGTGCACTTCATAAGGAGGAGTATGGTTATCAAAGAGAACCTAAAAGTAATTTGCTTCCCATAAATGATTACTATCCATATACAATTCATCACAAGCCTCCACGAAATCACATCATGCCCATATCTCTCTCTTATATTCCTTTCTTCGATTATCCATTGCTTGATATTCTCTTCATAGTATGTAGTAAATTCAAGAAAACTTATAAGATAGATTTCTTCCACTTAATTTACATAAAAAAAGATATGCCTCAATGACGGGGGATACTATATCCATGTTAATTGCAATAATCTAATGTAGGTATGGGAGATAAGGTTTTGAAACAAATTTCAGAGAATCTTACATTCAATAGATCTCCTTTGTGTGGATAGGGTTTTGAGGCAACGATTTGAAATGACCATAACTTCCTCAATATTGATCAAAATCACTATTATGATCCCAATCTGGAAATGTCATTGCCACTTTTGTTCTAAAGGTACTAGTCCTAGTGTAGTGGGGTTTATAAACATAGAGCTAATTGCACCGTAAGAATTTTCCATGAGGATTTTGAGTCACAACCTAAAATAGTTGCAACTTCCATGATACCTTTTAGAATCTCTATTATGAGCCCAACTCTAAAATGTAGTGACCACATTGCTTCTAATGACAGTAGGTTGGATAGATTTGGTGAATAGACCAAGAGAAAAATGAGTCCAATAAAATCATAGCAAAAAAAACAAAAAACTTTTCTTTGGTCCAAGAAAATACCTTGATAACACTTGCTACTATCCTTAATCCTAAAAAATGAATCATAAATAATATCTAAGAAATGATCAATACTTTACTCAATATCAAAA
>SNQJ01S0018183.1:37952-61378 GCA_010110895.2 Picea sitchensis | reverse complement strand
AACATTCATAAGTGAAATCTTGTAGAAAAGAAATCATGAAATGAAATGAGTACAAAATTCTTCAGGCATAACAAGACAAGAGTGTAAGGAATAGGGCAGTGGAAAGAATGAAACCCCATCAAAAACTGGCAAAAACTGAACTAGCGTTGTTCTAGTTCTCTTACAATATGAGTAAAACTAGTTTTCTTTTCCTTTATTTAACCCCAAGGCAGGAAACCCATCAGCGATTCCCCTCTATAATCCTAGAACGGCTACCACTGCCACAAACACCATAGCAGCCACTGGCAACATTTTCACAGACACAGACGCAGCCGCGCTTGAGTTGCTCATTAATTCTCCACCCTATTCTCTCTCAACGGAAGGAAATGGCGATTGATGAGTAAGCAAAGGAAAATAGGAGTTACGACTTGAAGAGGAAGGGGAAGTTGAAGTTGGATTTTTGCCCGCATAGGAACTCCCGGCGGTCACTGCTGAAATAAAAAATGCAGGAGAATAAATATGAAAAGAAATGCAAGAAATGGGGTGGGGGAATGACTTAACTTTTGCCGCATTCCTAGGCAGATCCTTGGCTTGGGTGACTTTGATGCCGAGCTGCTTTAGGACGTCGTTATTGAGGAGATTACACAGGCATTGGGAGTCCTTGGCGATGATAGAGATCAGAGCAGAGCAGCAAGATTTTGCAAAGCTCTTTGCAGAACGAGCGAGAAGACCATAGATCACAAGCCGGACGGTGGAATGGTTTCGAGGATGTGCTCCAGCAAGAAAAATGCTAATTGAAAGCGAATTCACAATAGAGATAGGGTTCTTGCACAGGCCTCTTCAGAGCGAGGGAGAGAACCGCATATCACAGGCGAGACGGTGGAATCGTTTCGAGGGCATATTCAAACAAGAAGAATGCCAATTGACAGGGAATTCGCAGGCGAGAGATCCAGATATCATAGGCAGGACGGTTGATTGGCTTCTAGGGCATATTCCAGCAAGAAAAATATAATTGGCCGTGGAATCGTGGCAACAGGATGTAGTTGCCCATGGAATCGTGGCGACAGGTGCAGACAAGGGCATTTTTAAACAAGAAAAATACTTAATCGAGTAAGAATAATGCCAATTGACACCCAATTCACGTTGAAGATGGGGGTTTTGCTTAGGCCTCTTGCATTCACAATCTAGCCCAGCGAGAGCAAGAAGAATTGTAATGGTTGGCAAGTAATATCCCAGCGAGAGCAAGAAGAATGGTAATGGTTGGCCAGTAGATTGTTATTAATTATTGTTGGAGAGCAATAAACAGTTTGCTAAGCAGCATTCGATGCCGCTACATGTGGAATATAAGTTGTGCATTCAATGCTATCACAGGTGAATTGGGATCTGAAATATAGATTATGAGATGAAATATAGGTTGTGAGATCTGAAATATAGATTATGAGATTTGAAAATAATTCATATTGTAGAATTTGAAAGCAATTCAAATTTGATAATTAACAGTCTACTTATTGCAATATTCAATACTACATACTGCATAGCCAGTTAAATATTGATCACTATAATTGTTGGTGGAGTCCGGGACAGTCCATCACTACGGACAGTCCATCACGACACTGTTATGTCAACTCGTCAATGCCACTGACATGAAAGCCCGCAGGAATGCAAAAAACCTTCAAATAAAAATAAAACATAATTCATCCTAGCTGAAGCTAGGGAAAACAAAATATTAGAGACGATACTGGTTAGGGGCGATGCTAAGGGGACATGATATTGTATACAAAGTTGGTAACTAATATGGTGAGAAGAGTCTAATTCCTTTATGAGAAAAGTATGAAAATAAAACAACAAGTAATCTTTAATTTTCTTTTTCAAAATTCCAATTTGTGAGAACCAGGATATGTGCAAGTTTTTTTTTAATATTGATGACACAATTTTATATTAAAAAGGTATTATGGGAAATATAAAATTGATCATAGCCTATTAGTTATATGATAGAGTTAAAAAAATTCTATGGCAATTTATTCATTATAATTGGCGTGTTTAGGTATGTATATGGTTTTGTATACTTCAATAATTATAGAATCATTATGATTGGCTGTTTAGGTATGTATATGGCTTTGTATATTTGAATAATTATAGAAATATTTTATAATGCATAATTAAAAAAGTAAATATCTAAAATTAGTATTTTTGTTTTAGAGGGTTCTGGTTTTGTTTTTTTTATGGTTGTTTTCTTTCCATTGACATTGTAGTGTTGTATCATGTAAAGAAAATTTCTTGACCTTAAGGACTCTTATTCTTTATGACATTTCTATTTTCTAAGAAAGTTCAAGAGGATGATGGAGGGGGGAGAGCAAAAACTCTTGTGGTGAACCCAAATGAGCTACAAGGTGAGAAACTGTAGATTTTAGTGAACTTTAGTGAACTTAGTTGGGATTCCAACACTAGATATTTCTACTAGTAACAATTATGAATGTATTAAATTCATGCTCAACTTCCCTTATACCCAACAACTATGATGCACTCTCCATGGCATGGTGGTCACACATTTTGTTCTAAAGAGTTTGTTTGCATTCTCAATTTTCATGCAATTGAGTCCACGTGAAATTGGAATTGGTGACACTAAATTGTATCTTCATTACCTCTTTTCACACCTCTCCAATGCCCAACTCAAAATTTCATTTAAACCACACAACACAACGTCTATTTATGTAATGGTGTGCTCCATTATATCTTTGAGGTTTACCCCCAATATTCTATCCAATGTGAGCCAAGCAGTAAGGCCTTGATGGAGACAACAAAACCATCCAAGATTAACAAGCCACAAGAAGAAACTCCAGGGCATCAGTGCAAGCTGCCATATCCCCTAGACATAACGAAAAACAAAGAAAAGGACCTTGGATCCAAAGAAAAGAACCCAACAATGCTAAGGAAAGCTTCTAATGCATGTTTGAGTCCAAGCTATAGATGACACCTTGAATGGCTCTCCCAACACTAGTGCTTCAGGATCCAAACACAATGACAAAAGATATAACCATGAGCCCTTCCAAAACCAACTCTGAATTTAACCCACACACAAATTATCATCCATCCATTGAATGTTTCATAACCCTACACACTACCACTTTGAAGGTGAGTAATGAGGGCGAAAGAAAGAGTAACTACTTGAGGTATTGAAGTGTACTACTTGTTAACCATTAGGATCCCCATACAATGCATATATTAAGACTAAGGTAAGGGGGTTCTAAATGGCATTCCCCCATTTAATCTCAAATACCCTTCATTTAGATTGGAGCCAATGTTGGCTTGTAGATTGGCTTCAACTTTTAATTTCATCGACACATGCTAGCAAGAAAAATGTTGCAATACACTGATGATCCTTTGCCAGGTGAGGTGATGTAAACACAAAAAATTGAGAGGCGATTGAGATACCAAAGATCGAGTTATAGTAGAGGAGTCTCCAACGATTGTTATATGTGTCACACCTCTTTGATTTAGCAAATTAATCCCTCGATAAGTCGCTAATGCCTCTTGGTGGCTCTCCCAAACCCTATGCATATTCTGATTCTTTTTGTCTTGCGTGGTCATAGATAACCCCACCACACCTACCACCCTTGAGTTTTCTTTAAAAGCTCAGTAAAAAAATAAGACAAATTGACCTCTGTTTGATCTCCATAATTGAAGGTCCAAATCACCAAGCCTAATCTACTACTTGTGGGCTTGGGTCGTCTTTATTATCTAGGACCTTGGATTCCCTGTTGCACCATTAGAGGTCCTTAAGCCAAGTTTGCTCCTTGATTTCATAGTTTAACATTGTGATTTCTCGTATTTTATTAGATTTGATTTTTTCTAGTGAAAAACCCATCACTTGCACTGCCACTCATTGAGGAGTTATTAGATCTTGATGAATAATGGAGTCATTACAAACAAGCTATATCTTCCACATGAAAGAAATTTTAGCATGGAAACTCAAACTCACCTTGAGAGATTTTTGTTCTCTACAATGCATGCTTAGATATACAACTTGGTAGGAAGAAAACATTTTATTCTAGTTTCAAGGGAACGGAAAAACCCTTTTCAATTCCTCAAAAGCAATTATCCATATCAAGTAGGTGAAGGAGCAATCCAAGAACAAATGCTTGATTATTTCCTTGGTGTTTTTATAGCACAGACACCTTGAAGGACCTTCTATACCGCTCCTCTTTAAATTTTCAACCGTGAGAATCTTTCCATGCACCATTTTCCAATAGAAAATTCACACCTTTGGTAGAGAATGCCCTTTCCATATTTTTTTCCAAATTTTTGAGTGAGGGGAAAGATCCATTTTTCTACCGCATGGATGTAGCCTTGATTCACTAAATGTTTCCAAAGCCCCCCACCCTTGTAATCATTAATATTCATGCTTAGAGGTTTCGCTCCACAAATATGGAAAAAGAGAGGACAATTGACCCCTCTAGGAAGAGTGTTTGCCTTCCTTCTCCAAAAAGACTCTCAACAAGATCAAAGAGATTACTTATTCCCGGAAAAATCTATTTTAGATAAGGATCACATTGTTTAATAAATTGTAGTTTATAGTTTAGTGGTTAATTGATGAATTATTATTATTATTAATTTAAATTATTAATAATTTGTTCAATTTGATAAAAAAAATATGGTTTTAAAAAAATATTATTAATTTTTTTTTATTTGTTATTCAATTTTAAATTAATGTAACTTTGTTTTATACATATGAGTTTTGTATTGAAGATGGAAAAATCTATTATAATTAAGTTTTTAATTAGTGGTGAGAATAATCAACATTGAATGTTGGTTGATTCATCACCATTATTTAAGGAAAATCACACCATTTGAAATGATTCATTGGTGGTTCATAAGAGGGAAAATTTTTACTCTTGTTAGATGCTTCTAGGTATTGAGCCATTAACTTATTTCCTTTAGTTTGAGGAAGATAAGATTATAACAAATTAGAAGTAGTTTTAAGTTTATTTTGACTTCCAAAAATATTATTTCAATCTATATATTATCCACAAGAAAGAGTGTTTTCCTTGTAATCATCATCTAAGTAACCTCAAGTTGGGTCATATACTTTTTTATAACTTAATCTCATACATGAAACCAAATACTATCTCAATTATCATTTAACCTCTTACCTCTTATCCCAAAAAAATACACCACACTCTTACTCTTATAACTAATTTTCTTATAATAAATATTATAAGAACAACATAGTACACAAACTTTAAATTAAAACATAACTATGAATGTAAACATGTTATTTATATAATCCAAAAATTTATTATGTTATTTATATAATCCAAATATTTAAATAAATATTGATAAAAATGTAATTTGATCTTCTAAGAAATAAAAGATGTTTTAATATTGATTATTTATCAAAACAAAATCTTTAAATAAAATAAAAACATTTAATTAAATATTGATAAGTTTAACATATTGATTATAATGTATACTAGATGACTAACCATGTTGGAGGAGTGGAACTTATCAAAGTATATGTGTTCTAACCTTTTTTTTATAGGTTTATTATTTTAAATATTGATAAGTTTAATATATTGATTATATGCATATTAAATGATTAACCATGTAGTAGGAGTGTAACTTATGAACGTATATGAGTTTTAATTTTTTTTTATAGGTTTATTATTGGGAGGAAAGAAACATATAATTTATACATTTAAGTTAATATATTTAATAATTTTTAAATTTAAAAAATATTTATTAATCTAATTTAATTATTTGTTTAATAATAATAACAATATTTAATATGATCAATAGCAATGTAAGGGATGAGCATGTTCATCATGATTTGAACTTAAATTATTAATATAATAACCACTTCAAGGTGTTTCTAGACCATAATTTGATGGACACACACACATTGGCTTGAATATAGTTGTAGAAACACTTTTAGACATTATTCTGTCCTTAGAATTGTGTCATGTTTTAGAAGGTCCATGAACAAAATACTTCATGTTCCTTTAACCAAATTTTAGCTTATTCCTTAAGTTGTATCTCTTGTGCATAACCTTGTATTGCATTTTCTATAATTTTATTAACCTTCACAAGGTTGTGATTGTTGTAGCACTTATTTTTTAGGTGAATTTCCTAGTAATTCCTTTTCTTCATGATGCCTATTCTCTTTCTCCTCCCATGTGGGAGAGGGAAGGGAAATTTCCTATTCTGAAAATTACACACGGGGAACTCACAAGAACAAACACCACATAGAAATCACTAACACAAGTCAAAGGTAAAGACAACAAGATTTACGTGATAAAAACCTCAAGAAGGAACGACTGTGGAACCAAAAAAATGTTTTACTGCTCAAAAAAGAAAGGCTACATCCCATACAATACACTACTATCTATCATGACATAGAAGTGACCCTCCATTCTCTTTAAATTGAGATCATAGACCAATCAAGCAATAATATATGGATCAATTGTCATGAATCCTAAGAATATGATCATCATTGTATCACCTAAGTATAGGATGAAATGGTGACTATCAAATAAAACACACTCAATAAGCACTCTAAAAAGTACACTTGACTATAGTACCTTAGACCAAGTTGGTCTTAAATAAGTACCTCCTAATATGCAATATCCTAGTACCCCCTCTAAGAACAACCTAGGATAGGACAAAGGATTTACAAAATGACATCGAAGAAGGAATGAGGAAATGTGCCGATCCCTTAGAATGACAACTACATGCTCACCTATCTCGAAGATGAATATACTTGGATTCTATCATGGGCTTCATGAATATGTCAACAACTTGATCTTTCGTGGGAAAAAATGTCAAGTCAACAACTTGACTTCCATCACACCACTTTCATTTTCTTTTGACACTTAAGTTCCTTTTACCAAATACCTCACAAGTTGGTTCCAAATACAATTTATGAGCTCAAAACATTGGAGGAAATGCCAATTATACATGAAAATTAGAATTCAAATATTAGCTTTGTTATATTAGGAAAATATGCATAACATATAACAAAGAATCCGACTAGTCTAATCTCCTATACAAAGCATCAAATAAATCAGTAAATCAAAGAATGCAAGAAATAAAAAAGACAAGAGAGACAAGGTTTACATGGTAAAACTCCATTGTGAGGAAACATCCATGGAAGTTGGTCTTCTATTTTTCAGGGAAACTTTCCAACCTTACAATGCAAGAGCATCCCCACATATGCATTAACTCACATTTACATTTGCACACCTAAAGGGACTTCTTCACCTCGATTATATATGAGAGAGTGAAATGAGAACAATTCCCATGATGCATGTGGGATAAACACTTTTTACAATATAGATAGTTATTGAAGAATAAATTTAAAAAATGCCATAGACATGTACATGAGACCACTAGGAAATCATTAAACACATTATAAAATCCCCCCTTAATGATGACTAGGGGGATAGAATCATGGTTGGAGGAAGATGTCATTATACTAACATTCCCCCTTGATGACAACTTTGTGCATCCCCAATAAGTTACGAAGATGGAACAAATTCACCTCTGTCATGCATTTGGTGAAGACATCAACAACTTGTTGTTCAGTGGGACAATACTCCAAAAACATAACACCATCAACTACCAGATATTGAATGTAATGAGTATCAATAAAAATGTGTTTGGTCTTGGATTGATATACTGGATTGTAAGCAAGATGGATATCACTTTGATTGTCACATCTTAGCTTAGTAGGAGCATTCTGAACCAATCCAAGCTCAGTAAGAACATGTCAGAGCCACACTACCTCTTTAGCTTCATTGTACTCTGCTTCATAAGAAGAAAGAGAAAGTGTTCTCAACTTCTTACTGGACCATGAAATTGGACCTGAACCAAGATGGAAGATATATCATGCATTAGAGATTCTATCAATAGTATCTCATGCAAAATGAGAATCAGTGTAACTAAAAAGTGAAACATAAGCCTTGCTTGAATAGAAGACACCATAATGTAAATTTCCTTGAATATATTTGAGAATCCTTTTGGAAACTTTACAATGGTTGTCATGAGGCTTTTGCATAAACTTGGAGACTAGAATAACAATAAAGGATATATTAGGCCTACTATGTTTTAGATATATTAAACTCCCAACAAGTTGACGATAGAGTGTTGCATCAACAAGAGGAGTGTCACAATCAATAATTAATTTTACTTCAGACTGAAATGGTGTTGGTGAAGTATTACAATCACTCATATGAAATCGAGCTAGCAAATCCAAAGGATACTTAGGAAAAGAAAGGAACATCCCATTAGCCATGTGCAAGACATGAAGACTGAGAAAATAATGCAACAAGCCTAAGTTTGTCATTTCAAAGTGTTTCTTAAGATCTTTCTTCAATTCCTAGATTAAGGAAAGTTGGTGTCCTGTAAGGATGAGATCATACACATAAAGAACAACAATGAGAACATCATCTTCAAAAAATTCAATGTAGAAATTTGGATCAGATCGCCGCCGCCTGAAACCACTTTGCAAGAAATGAGTATAAAATTTTCATACCAAGCCCTAGGTACATGTTTAAGACTTCTTGATCTCTTTTCCTATTAGGGACAAGATTCAACCTCCTAGGGTATTCTTGAAAGACTTATAAATATCCCCTCTGTGTTTTTATAGAGGTGGTACTCCTCTTTATCACTCAGATATTCAATATACTTGTTCAAAACGCAGATTCATACATTCATAACATCAACACATGTGAGTGGACTAGGTGGTAAAATAATTGAACATATGATAAATAAATAATAGTAAAAATATAATGATCTCACATGCAATAACATAACAACTACTTCCATTCCACCACATCCATTATTTCAGGTAATGAGAAAAAAGGTTTTGAAACAAGACTCATAGAAATAAAATGTCATGAAGCCTAAGACTTTTGTTGGAGGAAAATAGTCAAAGAATTCTTTTAAAAATATTGGGAGTTAGTGGAACAAGTTTCTTCTTCAACAACTACTCAAACTGTTCTTCTTTATGAATCAAATCTGTGGGCGCACCGGGAAACTAGCTCCCTGAAGTCAAAAACTCCAGGCATGTAACCAACATTAACTAAGCTAAATTGAAATTGTATAGGTTTTGTTATTATTCTTCTACTCAGAAGTTAGACTCTGAAACAACTGATATGTAGCTGATCAATGGAACTCTTTATCTTGTTGTGTGAGAGAGTTAACAATATCTCCACAAAAGGCTATTTCCTCCTTCTAGTTTCCATATTTCTTATTCTTCTGATGCATTTTGAATTACAAAGCTCAAGTTGTTTAAAGGTTAATTGCATGAATATAATTTACAAAAAAATCCCTTCAACATGTACACATTTCCTTCAAAATATGGCCAACCATAAATGGAAGTCATTTTGAAAATAAAGTGGTTCATGGGAAAACCATGGGATAATTAATCCACATTAACCATAGATCACTGCCCTTTACCTCACAAATTAGAATATATTATTAGATCATAAATGACCCTCGAGCATTGTGCAAAGAATAAGATATGGATGAAGATTTCGCTAAGTATAAACTATAGATAGAGATATCAATCCCTTTAGAAGTTGGTTGTGTGGGAAATGTAAAGGTGTGTGAGAGTGCGAGGGTCAGAGATATGGAGAGTACGGAGGGTGGGTTATGTGAAGTTCCCCGCACAAGAGTTGTGTAGAAGTGTAGGTGTGTGGAGGCTTTATTTGAGTGAAGGGGAAGTTTGTGCGGAGAGGAAGTCCGTGCGAACAGGAAGTTTGTGCGTGAAAAAGGTTAAGGTTAGGTTCTCCACACTACAAGAAAAGTTGGAAATAACCTAAGCGTTTAATTGTGCGAGACATGGCTAGTGCGGGAGGAAGGTTTTGTGCAGGATGCGTGAAAATGGATTTGAAAAAAGGAATCTCCACACAAGGTTCATAATTCCTCACAAGCCAGAAAAATGGCTAAGTATAGTGAATTTTTTTTGTGTGTAGGAGCAAGGTGGAAGATAAAACAAATGGTAGGGGAAAATGTTCTACATATGGGTAAACTTAGAAATAAAAGTTGATAATGAAAATGGATCAACATATCGGCTCCAATGGTGTGATAGTGACCCCCTACGGGTTGTTGAGAACCTAGAAGGCTTTAATTCATTGGACATGGAGTCAAGAAGGTATTTACACATGGCAACAAGAGATGGTGACTATACACAAAAATGATACAAAGTGGATTATAATAAATTGGTTTGTTTAAAACAATAGTCAAGTTCACGAGAATAAATGTTTCAAATGTTTCCCATTGAAAAGCAATTTTAAAACTTGATTGTCCATTCCTTTTAACAAGTAAGAGTTGAAACAACACATATTTTCAATCTGGTAAGGTCCAATCCATAGGGAATCGAACTTTGAGTGTAATGGAGTTTTTTTTTTGGCCTCAGTCCATAATAAGACAAAATGATATTTATGGAAATATTTGGCTATGGAACCTCAATCAAAATAATTCGTCACCACTTCCTTCCTATTTTGGATATTTATCAATGCTTATTCTCTTTGCTCCTCTAATTGCATCAATTGATTAAATCGAGACTACATTGGAGTAGCCCCTCCTCCATCTTCAATCCCAGTGGAAATTACTAATGCATTTAGCTCTAATTGTTCTGGTAACCAATCATCTTTTCCATACACTAATGAAAATGGAGAATGTCCATTGCTTTTATTTGGTGTTATCCTATTGGTCCATAATGCATTCAAAAGTTTCTTATGCCAGTCCCTTTGGTTTGTAGCAACTGTTTTCTTGAGAATATGCACCAAAGATTTCTTAGTTGATTCAGCCAATCCATTTCCCCGAGGATAGTAATTTTATTATTGTCCCATTATTATACCAAATTTTCCACAGACGGATGTAAATTTTGAAGTGATGAATACAAAACCATTATCTGAGATGAACTTCTCTAGTACACCAAACCCTGATAAAATGTTTTCTTGTAAAAACTGAATAAGATGCTCAGTATTATCTTCTTTTATAACTATTACTTCAAGCCATTTTGTGAAATAATTAGTGGTTTTTATTATGTAAGAATGGCCCTTACTGGGTTTAGGATTTATGGGGTATATAACATCCAAAACCCACAGTGTGAAAGTACTCTCAATTGTGATTTTTTTCAGAGGCATAGTGACCCTCTTCTCTTTTCCAAAGAATTTTTAGCATGGTAAACATTTTCTTACAAAATCATGTACATATCTAAATAATGTTGGCCGATAAAAACTATCTCGAATGTTTCAGTGAGATGTTACCATTGGGGAAAAATGTCCACCACAAACACCTTCATGCATTTCTTTCATAATTTCAATGGACTTGGGGTGGCTTAGGCATATTAACAACATACCGTCAAAATTTCTCTGAAATAGCATCCCAAAAATTAACACATAAGCATTTGACTTCATATTTAGTGATCTCCTTTCTTTTACTGTCATTCCAACTGGAAATTTCCATGATTTCAAAATTAAAAAATAATGTTTGTATACCATTCATATATTTATATCATTTCATCTTGTGTGGAAAGGACTTTATCATTAGATAAGTCAATGTTTACTACTTCAATACCTTCGATAAGCTTTCATAATCCTTATCCCTTCACAAATTTTAGTGGTTTTATCTCGATATCATATTCTTGTAGTTTGGCCAACCAATTGGCTAATATTCCTTCTCTAAGATATTGAGACAACATCATCTTGATAGGAGTATATGGTACATAAGAAATCACATGTGATGTCAAAATATAATTTCTGAAATAGGAGACAACTTTGACCAAGTAAAATGCTTGTTTCTCCAAGAAGGAATACTTCAACTCATATTCCTGCAAACATTTTCTCATAAAGGAAATATGGTGCTCTTCCTTCAAATTATTCTTTTGAGTTAGTATGGAAACACCAGTTTCTTCTGAAGAAAAAGAGTAAATGATGAAATCATTTTCAAAGTTAGGGCTAATGAGGATTGGAGCTGTGGAGAATGCCAATTTTATGTCCAAGAATGATTTATGAGATTCTTCAGAACATTCAAAAACTTGATTCTTTTTAAGCAACGTATTTATTGGTTTAACAATGACAGCATAATCAGGTCCAAATATTCTGACAAAGTTTATTTTCCAAAAAAATGGCTGAACTTCCTTATGACTTGTGGGAGGTTTCAATTATACTATGGCTTTAATCCTCTTCAGGCATATATATATATATGTATGTATGTATGTATGTATGTATGTATGTATGTTCCATCTTTTCTCACAATGTGACCCAATAATTTCCCTTCTGAGATTGCAAACATGCATTTCTTAGGATTAAGGGATATGCCATATAGTTTGCATCATTCAAAAACTTGTCGAAGATGTAAGAAATGTTGTTCTCTTAGCTTTGAATAAACTATTAAATCATCTTGATTATCTGTCGTGATTTTCCCAATCATTTCTTTGAATGCATTATCCATCGCTCTTTGAAATGTTTCTCCAACATTCATTAGCCCAAAGGGAATTCAGATATAGGCATATGTTCCCCAAGTTGTTGTAAAATTTCTTTTATGTATGTCTTCATCTACTACACGTAATTTATCATATCCATAAAATCCATCCAACATGGACATTACTACAGAACTAGTGACATGTTGTAACAACAATTCCATATTGGGTAGATGATAGTTATCTTTCATAGAAGCTTTGTTAAGATCTTAGAAATTGACACATAGTCAAATTTCTCCATTCTTTTTTCTTACTACCACTGAATTCAAGATCCAATCATAATGTGTGATTGAAAAAATGATTCATTCCCTTTCCATATTCTCAAGCTCCAATTTTATGAAAGGTTTTAATTTAGGATTGATTATCCTTGGATTTTGTCTAATGGGTTTGGTACCTTCCTTCAAAGGTATGATGTGGTGGATAATAATTTTATCATACTCTTTGAGATCATCATATGTCCATGCAAAAATATCATAAAATTCTATGAAGAGTTCAACATACTGGTCCATCTCATCCTTGGTGCAAGTACTTCCCAAATTAAAAAAAAAAATGGCTTTGTGAAGTTCCAATACCTACTCTCTAAATTTCTTGGAGCTTTCTAAGCGACGGTTCTTCTCCTGGTTTTCTCTTCATTATTTGATCATCTTCAGTAAAAAGAGATTCTATAAGAACATGCACTTTAGTGCTCAAATCACTTCCATGATTTAGATTCTCAGACCTTTGATTTTCTAAGGAGTCTTTTTCGTGAGTGCTTTGCTTGGTGATAAATTTTCAAATATTTTCCAAAAATTATGGTTGTCAGGTAYTGATGGGAGAAAAATCACCTTGAMTTGGAATGAATTATAATATTATTCCATATTGAAGAGTGAGGTTGATACTACCGATGAATCAACTCTTTAATTTCTTTCTATGGGTATAAATTATATGTTAAAAGAATTGAATGTTTGGATGATCACAAAATCTTTCAKCATAAGCCTTCAATCTTTCCTTCTCAGTGTTGTATCTTTTCCGGACTTGGTTGATGACCAATACCAAGTATCCCATGACTAYGAGAGTAGTAATTTCCATCTAATGAACAATTATTAATCCTTGAATCAAGGCTTCAAACTCTACTTCATTGTTTGTACACTCAAATTGTAATCCAAATTCATGTGGATGTAATTCCCCTTGAGGATTTTTAAACACCATACCTACTCCAGATCCATATTTTGGGAAACACCATCAAAGCACATTTTCCAAAATAATTGGAATGGAGGTTCATAATTATATTCCCTGCATTTCTAGAAGGAACATTTTTTGGAATAGAAGAGTCGCCTTTAAATTCTTTTTCTTTTTCCACTTGTGGAGAAACAATATCTCTTCCTTGGAACTTATTCAATTGAGCCCTTGTTTGGACTGCATTAATTTTGTTCCTTTAAATGTCCTCTTCTTCAACTACCAAGTCTCCTTTTGAAAATGACATTGTATCATCATCCATCTCCATGGATTCAAGAATTCTAGAAGGTGACTCATTATTGATTTCTGGAGGATCTAGGAATTGATCTTCATCCTTGATAATTTCATCTATTACAATAACATTGGGATTTTGAAACTAGAACTTTAGGCCTAGGATTTTCAACATCCTGTTTTCTTTTTGGACATTCCATGAAACCATATGTGGGTGCTCCAATATTCTGATGCTATGGACATGGTATTTGTTCTTCAAATATCCTCAATTGAGTTATCTCATTCTGCATGTGTCTAATAGTTATATTCAACTTAGCTATTTATGCATCTTGCTTTGCATGAGCATGTTCAATTGGTAAAGGAAAATCTCAGACATTTGGTGGTTGACCATGAAATATTCCTCTTGCAACTCATCTATCATATACATTTTGGACTAGCATAGACGTGATTTAATATGAAACTGCAAGGGACATCATTTGTTGGTGCACTCTTCCTATAATAATATCAAATCTGCATTTCTTTCTAAAATGTCTTCCTCCATCTATTGTTCTTTCCTCATAGCCTTAGTCAATGTAGTAATTCATGCAGATTTGATTGCATATTTTACATTTGCAGGAATTTCATTTTTGAAACATCCGAAAATGATAGGGTCATTAGGACATTGATCTTCTAGTATTCATTGTAAAGTTCTAAAAAATAAGAGATTAAAATCTCTGATCTTTTCATTCTTCTCCAAAAGAATATGAGTAAATTGAGTTAATAGGGTATGATATGTATTAGGTTGAGCATATCTACCCATAAATGCATACTCAATATCATCAAAACATGTAATTGAATTTTTTGGCAAAGAGAGATACCCGTCATAAGTTGGACTAATCAGAGTTTGCACGAACACTCTAACCATGACATCATCATGCACTACCCCATGTACGTCACAAATTGTCATAAATTGATCCAAATGTTTATTAAGATTCATTATCCTATCACTATTGTATATTGACAATAGCCCAACAGGAAGATTTGGAAATTGATGTTGTTCACCTTGAAGATCCAGAGGACTTATTCTTTGTCTTTGTCTCTCGTTTCTTTTCCTATCATTATGTATTCCACCTTGTCCTCATATTTCTTCATTTCTTGGTTCATCATTTCATTCCTCATGATATGACATATCCTCTTGATGATCAGGAGATGATGGAAACAAAGAGTTAGATGCTTGAACTATAGAGCTATTAAGTTGTTCGATAATATTTTTTCTACTTCTAGTTATAAGGCCTTCAAAATATTTTGAAGTGTATTTTGAATCTTTATTGGAGTTTCTTTTCAAAATTATGAGGAACCAGGGGCTCCTGTTGAGCCAATACTTGCCAAGATCACTTGATTTCTTCTCGATTCTTTGTTGTTTTTAGGACCAAAGCATACAATTGATTCAAAATACTACTTTGATCATCTAATCCAATGAGAATATGAGGTTGGACTAGATCAAGATGAATCATAACTAGATATAAGAATTTCAAAATTAATTTTGTGTTCCTAGTATGGTCACCAAGAATGTTGATCTATTTTCCTATTAGGGATAGGATTCAACCTCCTAGGGTCTTCATTAAAGACTTATCAAGATCCCCTCTAATTTTTTATAGAGGTTTTACTCGTCTTTCTCACTCAGATATTCAATATACTTGTTCGAAACATAGATTCATATATTCATAACATTAACACTTGTGAGTGGACCAAGTGGTAAAATAACTGAACAAACGATAAATAAATGATAGTAAAAATATAATTATCTCACATGCAATAATAGAACAACTACATCCATTCCATCACATCCATTATTTCAGGCAATGAGAAAAAAGGTTTTGAAGTAATACTCATAGACAAAAAATAAGATCGATGGCCCCGAAATCAGAGAGATTTAAATGATTTCATTAATTTAGAATCATAATATTCATAGGAGAAACACACTCTAGATCTCACTTCTTTATAAAAAAGTCTGAAACCACAAATGTTATGAACTCTTGAAATAGCTCTCTATGAGAGTAAAAAATAATTGCTCATAGATGTTCAAGTTTGAATCAGGTGTTTGCCTGTCACAAAACATAATGTTCATGATACTTAAATGATTAAAGGAAATGAATTCATCCAAATGGACTGGGATGGGGCTCCCATGGACCAAATAAAATAGTATTGTTAACTTTGAAGACAAGGAAAAATATAATTAGGGATTGTCTTTACGAATGAAAAATACACTTAATAAAGCTGGTTGAACAAAGACTAGGATGAAAAGAGGGGAAATGCTTCAAAAATATAAGCACTCACATAATAATAAGGGAATGGCATTTGGATGAATGTCTATCTCTCTCTCTCTTGTATATTTCTCTTCGACATTAGGATCTTCATGTATTTATACTTGGGATTCAAACATTCTTGGAATAACTATTTATTGGTAGTTATTATGGGTTAACTATTTGTGCCAATGATTTCTTGATCCACTCTTCAATGCATTCTTTAATTGGCGGGACAATGATGTCTTGTTTAACCCCAAGTGAGAATATTTATTCTTCAATTTCTTTACATTCAAAATTCATCTGTTTGACTGATTTCAGGTGGCATTCATTATTATTTACAAAGGTAACAAGCCATCGCTTAATTTGATCCTCCATAAATTCAATGAGGTCATCAAACTCACTTTCCCATGAAGCTTTAATCATGCATAACTTTGTTTCTAGTTGTTCTTTGGTTATTACCATAGAATATCTTATAAGTTGCGGGCCTTCAAGGTCTTTTACAATTTCAATAGCTTTTAGGAATGCAACAATTCTTTTGTCATTAATTTTTGTACATGTGGCAATTGCATATCTTAACATTTGTTTCCTTTCCAAACAACCCGCTCTTAATTTTTTAGTCTATGTTTTGAAGGAAATTGTTGTTGATTTCTATGATAATCACTTAAACTAGAAACCCATGCAATAAAGGTACTCAAATCTTTTTTATTAACTGTTTCCTCATGTTCAAAGTGCCTTTTCAAATATTCCATGAAGCTGATGATCCTTTCTGACAAATTTCTTAGACTTGAGCTAGCTTCCCATGCTTGTGAAATAATATTAAGTTGCTTATTAATATTTTCTATGACATACAATCTAACTCTACTCAACAATTTGGAAACTTTCCTTACCCATGTTGATGTCCCTGGTGTATCTGAAGGCATTCGATCTGGAGAAATAATAACTAATGGTTCTTCAAACAATGGTTCGAGACTCAATGCTTCCTCAAGTTCATTTATTCTTCTTTTCAATATTATATTTCTAACTCTTTCTCTGAGATAGAATGCACAAGATCATCTCCATTAGTTATATGCAGTTTTAGGAGTCCCGAGGGTTTGACTCCTGAGACGTCCACTTCTGAACTCCATTTTTGAGTTACTTTCTTATTTTTTACATGGACTTTTTCTATCTGCAACTTTTTATCTTCTTTATTATATTGAGAATTATGTAGTGTCAAGGACTTCTCTTCAAAAATTGTTGTCTCTTCTTAGGCCTACTCCTTTCCAGTTCAATATTTTTCAACAATTCAAAGGGATACCTAGTTGGGTACAATGACACTATCTATTTCCATATTGGTTGCATTCCTTGGGCTTTCCAAATTCTGTGAATCCTTCTTGCTTGAGATTCTCTTCCTTTTCTGTTGAGATGTTGTATGTGTTCTTTCAATATTAACAGGGGGTGGGTCATCCTTATTGTCTCCTCCAACACATCCTTCATTATTCTCTTCTCTTCTAACATTTGACTCTTATTTGTTTTGTGCAGAGGAGGAACTCCTACATGAATGGGCAACATAAGAAAATTGCACATTGGTTGTGTATTTTCCTCTTTGCCTTTTTTTGTTTTGTTTTTGAGTGTTCAAACTAACCTCGGTGACCAAATTATCATTATATGCTTGTTTTTCACTTTTCTTTGGGATATTTGGGTCGTTATAGCTAGTTCCTTTAGTAATCCTTGCAAAAAGGATGCTATATCTCATGAACACCATATGTTCCGAAAATATCCCCTTCGAGTCACCTTGGAGAGGTTGTGCTTCATTCAGATTAAATGCATTTATCATTTCATAAAATTCTAACATGTGGGAGGCATTTCTTACTGTTACATTAGAGACAATAAAGGGAAATGAGATAAATTGCCTCTTTCTTTTTCTGTCAAAAATGATAAACCACCATTCTTTTTACTACCTACAAACCTATGCAACACAATATCTATCACAAATAAACGTGGGAATAAGAAAGGAACTTCCATCATATCCATGAAATCTAATGTAAGTATGGTCTTCTTCATACATGCAAATTCCTTTTTCTTTGAGGAAATCCTCTGCTTCTTGGGTTATCCTTATTGGTGCTTCTCCATTCAACATTTATCTAAATTATTTAAGAAATATATATTGAATAAGAAAAAAAATGGAATGTTGCTTTATGATTCCAAAGCATAGGGTACCAGAATTGAATTGGTTGATTGTCAACATATAAATTTCCTCTCAGGGGTAACCCCTCAAACAAATTATAGTAGGTTACTTTTAGGACTAAATACCTGGTCATGAAGAATCTCTGCATCTTTAAATAATTGGCTAGTTGAAAGGAAATCTCATTTGCGATTACCTCGGCCCGGTCGAACATAACTTATTTTCGAAAAGAAAAATGAAGTACATACAAAATTGATCTGGGAATATGAGAAGTGGATTCTCGTCCCGTGAATCATGTAAATATCTATGGAAAAACTGATACGACTCCACCAACAGAGTTATGTCAATGGTTGAAAGATAGGTTGGCATTTTTGTATAAGTAACCATGAAATCCTTTAACAAATTCATCCCACCACCCTGAGAATCCATAAAAAGTCAGCGTCAGGAAGCCTATGACTTTTGTTGGAGGTGATAAGTCAAAGAATTATTTTGAAAATATTGGGATTTAGTGGAACATGGTTCTTCCCTTCAATAGCTACTCAAACTGTTCTAATTTTTGAATCAAATCTGCAGGTGCACTAGGAAACCAAATCCCCGAAGTAAAACAAATCAGGCATGCAACTGGCATTAACTAAGCCAACCATCTAGATTTTTTTATTCTTCTAGTTCTAATTAGGAATTATACTCTAAAACCGCTAATATGAAACTAACCAATGGAACTCTTTATCTTGGCACGTGAGAGAGTTAATAATATCTCCACAAAATACGTTTTCCTCCTTCTAGTTGTCATATATCTTATTCTTCTGATGCACTTTGATATATGTGACACTGAATTATAGAGATCAAGTTGTTTAAAGGTTAAGTGAATTAATATAATTTACTAAAACATCCCTTCGACATGTACAAATTTCCTTCAAAATACAGGAAACCATAAATGGAAGTTATTTTGAAAATAAAATGGTTGATGGGAAAATGGGATAATTAATCTACATTAACCCTAGATCACTTCCCTTTACCTCGTGAATTAGAATCTATTATTAGATCATAAATGACCCTTGAGCATTGTGCAAAGCATAAGATATGGATGAATACTTCACCAAGTATATATTATGGATAGAGAGATCAATCCTTTTAGAAGCTAGTTGTGCGGAAGTGTAGTTGTGTGGGAAATTTAAACATGTGTGTGTGTGTGTGAGGGTTGGAGATATGGAGAGTATAGAGGGTGGTATATGTGAATTTCTTTGTAGAAAAAATGTGTGGAAGTTTAGGTGTGTGGAGTTTCAATTTTTGTGGAGGGGTAGTTTGTGAGGAAAGGAAGTTTGTGTGGAGAGGAGGTTTGTGCGGGAAAAATGTTAAGGTTAGGTTATCCACACTATAGGAAATGTTGGAAATAAACTAAGTGTTGAATTTTGTGGGACATGAATAGTGTGGGAGGAAGGTTTTGGAGAGGAAGTTTGTGCGGGAAAAATGTTAAGGTTAGGTTATCCACACTATAGGAAATGTTGGAAATAAACTAAGTGTTGAATTTTGTGGGACATGAATAGTGTGGGAGGAAGGTTTTGTGTGGGATGCGGGAAAATGAGTATGAAAAAGGGAATATCCACACAAGGCAAAAAATCCTACACAAGTTAGAAAATTGGCTAAGTATAGTGAAATTTTTTCATGTGTAGGAGCATGGTGGAACATAAAAAAAATGGGAGGGGAACAAGTTATACATATGGGTAAACTTATAAATAAAAGGCGATACATGAAAATTGGTCAACAATACCATACAAAGAATTATTCAACTTGCATACCAAACTTGAAGTTTCAGAGGAGATAAAACCAAGTAGTTATTGCATATAAATTTCTTCATGAATATCACCATTTAAAAAAGCACTCATGACATCCATTTGGTGAATTTCCCATTGAAAATATGAAAAAGAGAAATTATGGATCTTATGGTGTTCATTTTAGAAATAGGAGAAAATGTTTGAGTATAATTGATACCTTATTCCAATGAAATCCTATAGCAACTAACTGTGCCTTATGATTTTCAATATATCCTTATGCAGTGAAATTTGGTTTATAAATTCATTTGTATCCAACAATATTATTACTAGGAGGAAGTGGGACAAGGTTCCAAGTATTGTTCTTCATCAAAGAGTCATATTCAACAACCATTGCATTCTCCCATTCTAGCTTTCCTTTATATTCTACATATGTGGAAGGATCATCTATGGCTAAAACTTTCACCGTGAGAGCAAAATCAGATCTAGTCATTTGAGTGTCATATGGAATACCAACCTTAGACCTTGAAAATTCAAGTGTCTTCCATGCCTAAACCGGAAGAGGAGGACTAGTGGTGGAAAACATTCTAGTATCTTTAGGAAATTTAGGTGGATCACTCGAACTAGTAGGTGAAACATGATCTAGATCTTGCACAATACTTGAGGAAGGAGTAATGGACATAGGCTCAATGAAATATGGATGGAATTGCAAGGAAACATGAGGTTCAATAGACTCAAGGGGTGGAGAGACTTCGTTTAAATGTACATCTCATTGAATGATGACATCTTGTTTGGAGGGATCAAACAATCTGTAAGCTTTAGAATCCTCATTGTAACCAAGAAATATGAATTTAAGAGATTTGGAATCCAATTTTTTTTTTTTGATCAAGGATATGTTCCCAACATTCACTGCCAAATACCTTGAAATTGCTAATGTCTAGTTTCCTTCCACTCTAATTTTCTTCAGGAGTAACCTGTAAAACTGCTTTAGTAGGATCTCTATTCAAAATATGGTTAGCAAAACAAACAAATTCAACCAAAAATATTTGAATCTACAATCCTTTTGAATATATCATACATATAGTCATTGAAACCAAGGTCTTATTTTTCCTTTCGGTAACCCCATTCTATTGGGGTGTGTGAGGAACCGTCCTTTGATGTTGGATGTCATGCTTCGATAAATATGTTTTAAATTGATGCTTAGTATACTCCTCCACACTGTCAATTCTAAGAGTCTTGATACATTTACTAGATTCTTTTTCAACTAGGGCTTACATTTTTTGAAATACAACATAAGCTTGACTTTTATGCTTCAAGAAATAAACCCACTTCTTCCTAATGTAATCATCAATAAAAGTAATGAAATAGAAAACACCCAATAATGAAGGATTCTCAAAAGGACCACATATGTCATTGTGAACCAACTGTAACTGTTTTTGGGAACACCGGGCTATATCCTTATCAAAATTTTCCCCGTGATGTTTCCCGAGGACACAATATCCTTCAAAAATACCTTTAGTGGAAGAAATTGTAGGTAAGCCAAGTACCATTTTAGAAAAAAGTTGCATTTTACCATAGTTCAAATGACCTGATATTTCATGCCACAATTTACTTTGTTCATAAGCATGGGAAACATAGGAATATAATAGTTGTTTTCTAGGTGAAGTAAAATCAATGAACTTAAACAAACCTGATTCATGATCAACTAGACTTGATGAAACAATTTTGAAGTTATTTTTTATATCTTTCAGAACATATGTATTAGGCCATGCTTCAAACTTATAATCTTTTTGACAAGCATGGTAAATAGAAAGGAGATTCATGGGCATGCCTTCAACATGAAAAACATCTTCCAGTATACCATTAGGAACCTAAATAGTACCATAACCAACTACTTAACGATACTTTCCATCACTTATAGAAACTTTTTGAGTCATGTGTTTTTTTGTGTCATAATAGGAGAATAATGAAGCAATATCATTCATATGATTTGAAGCACCTGAATCCAAAATACATTCCATAGAAGAAGAAGAGTTACTTGGGAGATACCCAATATTCCTTGGAGGATTTATTTTTGACTTTTTCCAGTTCATTCCACCTCTTAAAGAAATTATTCTCAGTGTGATAAGTTTTTCCACAATGCTTGCAAGGTTTCCATACTTTCTTATTTGAAGCATTTGAAGGAGCAACATTACAAGTTGGATTTGAAGTACCAATAGCATGAGGTATGGTGTTCTCATGAGAAACTTTGTGTGGATTCTTCCTATTGTGTGCCAAATCAACTTTCCTAATGGCCAATTGACTGGATGAGATCAAACTATCCTATTCACAAATAAACCCTTTGAAAAACTCTTCAAACATAGTTTTCATTGATCGATTAGACATTTCAATAGCCATATTTTGAGTTTGTATGAACATATCAAAATATGAAGGCAATTTCTATCCTACAAGGATAATGAGAGTTGTATCGATTTTCTTATAATATTTACCACAAGCATTAAGCTTATTATTATAAGTTTTTAACTCATCAAGAAATGACTCAGTTCTTTCAAAATATTTAGATCAAGGTCATGAATTTTCTTCTCCAAATAGTAGGCAAAAACATCATCAGTCTTGTCATACAGAGAAGATAAAGTTTTCCATACCTTGAAAGGGTTATCTTCAGCTTCTATATGTACTTGTAGATTATCTGAGATAGATTTCCTAATTATACCTCTTTCATGTTCACAATGCTCCTGCCATACAAATAATTCTTTAGCATTGATGGGTTTCTAGTTGTCACCATTGATGATGTGCCATAAATTATCCCCCCTGAGAATATCAATCATGTTTATATTCCAAGAAAGATAGTTAGTGCCAATTAACTCAATATATGAAACAACCTTTGAAGTCATGATGAATAAATTTAAGAAATTGAGAGACAAATGCGAAGAAAATCCACTCAAACTAGAGCAAAAAAATGCGCCAGAATAAACAAAATATTTTCCTTTGCACCTGAAGATATGAATGGAAAGGCAAAGATTTGAGTGGAAAGGCCTTGATATTGAGGATGTAGAATACAATATGTTCAATGTGAATAAAATAAGAGCCACAAGGCACTACCACTCTAGAAAAATAATTGTTTGCAAAAGTAGATTTGATATCCACGACCAACAAATACCTCCAACAAGAAATGAACCAATGATATGATCCACAAGCACCATATCTGCAATATGATTTAGAACTTGTTGTGCCAGGAACAAAACCCTCCCCTTTTACTTGTTTCCTTGCTTGTAGATTCAATTCCAACCAAGAAATAG
>SNQJ01S0018183.1:0-37942 GCA_010110895.2 Picea sitchensis | reverse complement strand
CTTTATGTAGCATTTACTCCCAAAGACTCTGAAGTGTTTGATTGAGGCAGGTCTTCCAAACCATAATTCATAAGGTGTTTTGTCACTTTGTGGTCTGAGGTGAGACTTGTTAAGCACATGGGCTGCTGTGTGTATTGCTTCTACCCAGTAGGTTTGACCAATGTTTTTCTCATTCATCATTGACCTGGCCATTTCCTGCACTGTTCTGTTTTTCCTTTCAACTACTCCATTTTGTTGTGGAGTTCTTGGTATTGTGTACTCTCTCTTGATCTCTTGGTACACACTTCGACCAATCCCCTCTAGTGTATTTTTTCTACGGAGGAGAACTCTATAAAAGTAATTCTCCCATCTCACATTTCATTTCTTGTCGTCGAGGGAAAGGAAAGATGATCATTGTGTTAGAGGAGATACCTCATAGTAAATGACTTGTGCACCATCGAACCTTTTCCCCTTCCCATTGATAGATTTCCAGGTATGTCACCTTCTCATCCTACCATGTGTCCATTCAATTTTTTATTTTGCATATATATATATATATACATCATTTATACCTATAGAAACCTCCTCTCACTACCCTAACCCTACTTCTTCTTCGTACTATGTCCTCCTTGGAACCTCAACCTCCCTTACACTTTGGCGACACCCTAACCATGCAACTGAGTGTTTTCTTACCGTGATAGAACCTACAATGAAACTTGAAACCCGTAATCCTACCCCAATGCTACTCAGCTAGTGACGACCCCAAACTCTTCTTTAACCTAAGCATCCCAAGAACTTGTGTTATTTCACTTCTATTGACCTACTGGAGTTTTTTTTTCTAGAGGTACACACCTTTACCTAGCTCAAGAATCTGCGGAAAACCTAGTACAACCCTTCCATGCCTTAAACCACTTGTGATCCTAAATTCTAGACTTAGTTTCCAAAGAGTTTCAACAAAGTTAGTATGACGACCTCCGATAAATATTTTCCTAGTCGACGATATTGAAAACATCTAGGTCGATACTAGACTTTGCCTCATCAACATGATTCCTTTGATCAACGCCAGCTCACTATTTCATTGTATCGACGAATTTCAGAAGAAATCCACCAATAACCTCCTCTTGTATCGATGAACTTCACAACATCACCATCAATACTCTTTTACAATGTTGGCAGAGTTGATAACTTTTCCCCCGATAGTTACCTTTCTTATCGATGGAGTTTATAACATCATCACTAGTAATTACCTTTTTGTATAGACATAGTTTACCACATCACCGTCGATTCTCATTTTCTACACCAACATCGTTCTCATCAATAACACTAACACTTCCCTTGCATATCGACAGGGCTCACAACATCAACGTTGGTAGACTCAATCTCCTTCTGCCTTTGAACTAAGGCAGGTTCACTAAGCCTTCGTTATGTCGCCAATTGCCCTCTCCTCTTCAGATAAGGACTCTCCTCCTAATATTGACACAAGTAACTCCTTGGAAATTGATACAATTTTTTTCTAACTAGTTTATCATTAACCTCCTGATGTTGCTCAAAATCCCATGAAATTACATGATTGCAAGAACTAGGGTCTTATGCTTTCTTTCATACTTACTTTCCCACTAAATATTATATTTTTTACTAGTGGTTTAGTGTGATAACAATGAATATGCCTATTACATATTCAAACATGTCACCCCACAAGAAGGATGCAAGAAAAAATCCCATGACAAAGGCCTCTGCAAGCCGGATCCACCAAGAAGTGGAGCCAGACACCCTAAGACCAATCTATGATGACACCATAGGATTTATAGAGAAGGTTAACTCACTTAAATGGGGTGAAGTCTTCCAAATGTTTAAGAACCAAAGTTTCCCTCTAGAAGAAAAATATGAATATGAACTCAATATCTTCAGGAATATCAAAAAAGTGAGGTCACATAGGGTGGCATCTCACACATCATTTTTTCCATGTGCAGACACAATCTCATGGTTAGTCTGACATGTAGAACTGGATAAAACATATATCCTCAACACTAAGGGAAAACCCATAACATCATTCTGAGCATCAGACATAGCCTCATATTATCACTTGGAAAAAGGAGACGTGTCACTGAACAAGGACATCATCAGGAAGTTTCCACTCAAATAAAAATATGTGTAAAATTTGGTACAATCCTGACAAGACATTCAAAATAAGGCCCTCAGGAGAATATCCCACCATCTCACTGAGAACACCGTATCGGTTCATAGTAGCAATGTTTTGTAGGTTGTATGGGGAACGAGATGCATCAAAGTTCACATTATCCCTAGTTTGACTCATATACTATTGTGATGAAACTGGGGCATCCTTTAATTGGGATGATATCCTATCAACATCTCTAGAATACTCCATCAGAACAATCAATGAGACCACCCTTGTCGGGTTTCCTAGTTTCCATATGTCTTCCTACTTGTTGGACATGGTATTCATATGCCATCAATACACAAAGATGGGCTATGCTTGGCAGTTAATCGACCAACCAATACACATATACTGCAAAGAATTCTGGGAACACAAATATGGGACCAAGTATCACAATATTTGTTATTACTTCTTGGTACCCTTATATCAATTCATCTTTGATTCACCCACTCCATGCATGAATGATAAGGCCCAGGAAATAGTGAGGAGAATAGGAGATTGGTATCTCTTGGAACATGGGACACACATAAGGATCTATGGAGCCACCAAAGCTCCTCATTTACTACCCAGGTTTGTACCTGATAGGTTGGTATTGCAAGAGATCGTGTATCATACCATGATACATGAAGTCATAGCAACACTCTACAAAGATAAGAAGGACATTTGGCCCCTTTTACCATTGTGGGTCAGATCTTACTCCTTTGGGGATGTTAAACAAGATCAAGCCGAGGTTGACATGTTGTTATCATTTAACTTCGGAGAAGAAATATTTTGAAGGAATGATCCGAAGGAAGTAGTCAAGGAATATTGTAGCAAGCCCTTGCACAGATGGGAATACACATCGACCAAGTGGGAAGAAGAAGAGATCCATTGCGACGCCTGAACATATGAAGAAGTTATTTTCAGAGAGGAAGGAAAACCTATGGGTAGGATCTCAGATGAAGAAAAATCCTAGGAAGAGGCATGGAAGAGAGATGAAGAAGAGGTTGCAGCAACAACCACAACACCAACTACACATCTTGAATCAACATAAGGAGAGGAGGTAGTTGAAGATAAGAAGAGAAGAAATAAAGAGCAAGTACAAAATAAGAAAGAAGACACTGCCGAAAAGAAACGCCAAGAAGAAGAAGAGAAATCCAAGGAAACAACATAGACAACATAAAAGACAAAGGAAAAAGTAGCAGTTGAGTAAGTAATGACATAAGCAACAAAAAAAAGAGATGAAGTAGCAAAAACAGAGAAAAGGAAAGAAGATGAGGTTGCGAAAAAATAAGCTGAAGAAGAGAAAAGAAAGAGGGATGAAGATGCGTTGAATAATAATTCTTCTCCCATGGAAATTGACATCCCAAAAACATCAACAAAAGCTCCTCTCACCGACAGTCATCTTCCAATCAGTGAACTTAGGTTGGGGATTTACACAACTTACAATCCCAACAAGGTGGAAAAATTGAAGAGGTTCATATTTGACAGATCCATTGACAAGATTGTGCAACAACAAATAAGAAAGCTCCCAGTTACTAGTGGAAACCCCTTGTTAGTTAGTACAGAGACTTTGGTGACAAAAGACATCAGAAACGACCTCCTTTCTATAGCATCCATCAACACTTCTTTCACTGTAGAAACATAACAAAACCTCAAGAAATTTCTTCGTCAAAATGAGGAAAATTGTGCTAGGATTAGAGAGTTGGAGGAAAAACTCAGGCACACAGAGAAAGATAGATGGATCCTTAAGGAATTCAAGGCATGTGCCAAGAAGGCCAGGGTGGAGCTCAATAATACTGCTATGGATATGTACGCCCATATTCAAGTCTTCCAACATTTGGTAGAATAAATAATATATCAACATAGCTGTGTTAAATATAATAAGTTCTAGTTCGTCACCATCTGTGAAGGCTTAAATGATATGCAATGATGGATCATTGATAACCCATATGATCTATATAATATGCCTCGCATTCTGGAATGTGAAAGAAGGATAGAATATGATTCCCTTGATTGATTCCAACAAGCTGGAGAGAGGGTTGAAAAAGAAACAAAGAGATCATTAGCAATCTGTGCACAACTCCACAAATCCTCATGCATTTTGACACACAAGGTGCATCTTCATCCCATTGAAGAGCCCGGGGAAACCAAGACAGTGGAGCATCTCTTTGAAGAAGTCCAAAAAACATGAATTAGAGACAAGAGAGTGCTCAAGCAACTACACAAGTGATAGTAGATTTAATGGAAGATCACCTCATCCACCCGACAATGATCATACTATGATCCAAGTTTTCATGGCCAATCTGACAAGGGACATGAAGAATCTTTCCAACAACTCATACTCCCATGCAACCACATTGGAATAAATCTTGTACCGTAGAGTTATATCAATCAAAGTGTGGGTAGCCTACATGAGGGACAAAGACAAGTGAATAAGACAAAATAAAAAATTCAATTTTTCCCTTAACTACCTTCTATTTTTTCTTTTTCCTAACTGTCACCATCTTTGTCCTATTCTAACATCTATAAACAAAATTTAGGAAGGGGGAGCTAAAGAGACTTGTAACTTCTTCTTGCAAAATTGAAGAAGACACTATCAATAGTTACTCAAACCACTATAAATAGAGGAAGAATCCCAATTTGTAGGGGCTCTTCAAACATTGTATATTTGAAAAATACTTTGAGAATTAATATTTAGAATCCCTCGAGGCCATTTTGTTAGAGGGAAGAACTCTTGTGGATGGTTTCTTGCTGTAAACTAATTTAATCAAACTATTTTTTGTTTACATGTGCTATAAGAATGTCCTTTTTCTTATAGATTGTTCTTATGCAAATTGAAGTGTTTATTACAACTTTGTTTTATCTTACTTTTCTTCTTTGTCTCGAGATGATGAGTTTCTCATGTATGTAACTTCATGACCTGGAATAATCTAGTTATGTTATCTACATGCATATGTTTTCTAACCTTGTCGCTTCTTAACAACTACATGGAAGAAGTCATTTACAGGGATTAGTTTCATTAATAGTTGCTCATTTGGTTATTATAGTTGCTCCTAGATAGGATATGATAGGTTAGATTTCATTTCCACACTTAGTTAGGTTGCATTTTCATTCCCCTTACATTCATGATCACCATCCAATCACCCCTCAAACCCAGTAATGACAATCATGCCAAAATCTAGATGAGTCTCCTAAACCAAACGATCTATAGTCTGATTGGGACCGTGCACCAGGGAGTAACCCTTAATGTTGAAAGGAAATTATGTTGCCTCAACAGAATTGTCACTAGGAGGGTATGTTTTGCATGGATAGCGTAAATTTTTGAAAAATGCACAACCAATCCTTTGATAATATTCATGTCCAACAACGCATGCCACATATCCCTGCTGATAAGGATATAGCCTTTGAAGATTCCAACCCCACATTTGAAAGTGATTCCGCAAGCTCTAAATCTCATTCTGTAGCCTGACATCTTGTCATTAAAGAGAAGTTTTCTAAAACTCGACACTTCACACTCTCATACAACAAGTTACTTGGATGACTACCAACAAGTTCAACACTACCTAAGGGGAGAAATACCTACACAAGATGACCCAAGGACCGATCCAACATTCTTCTCAACTTCGTAGAGGATTTGATCAAAAATTATCTACAAGAAATACCTATACCTTTGGACCAAATACCTGCCACACCTCCTGGTCCTACTCCTCCCGGTTCGGAACACCACTCTAATGGTGAAAATTTAGGATCTGATTTTGATGATAGCATGGCTCGAAATCACAATGTTGTTCCACCATGGATGTGCCAAGGATATTTAAAATTACCTGGCCCTTCGCATGAATTTCCCAAACGACTAGAAAGAATTCTCCTGAAGTTCGACCCGTACAATAATTTCTTTTTATCCACTCTACTCCTTAACGTCCATTACAAATATGTGGTTTTAATACTCTTTCCCTACACTTTTGAGAACAAGGCTTCCACATGGTATTTTAACCTACCATTTGGATCCATAATATATTGGAATGATTTCGAAAAAGAATTTCTCAGAAATTTTGGAGATGAGAAAACTCTCGCGACCTTATTCAAGGAACTAGTGGAATTAAAGATGGAAAATAAGGAGAAGGTAAAGGAATTTAACCAATGCTTCACTACTATCCTTAGTACGTTCACTACTGAAACTGATCCTCTATAACCCTTTACTATAGAATACTATACTTCGGTGTTACATCCCTCTATAGGCATGTTCATTAAGTGAGCTGGTAAAAATACATTATCCTGGAATTTCGAGGAAGCCAAAGAGGTTGAGAAAGAGATTATTTCTTTAGGTAGTCACCCTATAGCCTAAGAAACTAAAGTGGCCGAAAAGAAACCCTTATTCTTGACCAAACCACTTGAAAAAGATACTAAGGATCTAGATAGTGTGGTCAAGATGGTAAAAAAAATTTGTAACGAAGTATTTGACCTCAATAAGAACATTGGTGAAGGGTATCCAAACCATGAACTTTTTCTCCCATTCTTTAAGAAAAATGATAACCCTCCAAAGCCACCCAAAACCTTGAGTCTTACATTATATCTGGATGATTTTGGCATGGAAAAATTTTGTTCATATCACCAGCAAAACCATTATGAGAAAACCTTCCCTCAATGGATCAACTCCATGAACTTAGTCATCAATCAACTGTTAGATAAACAAGAAACCATCGATGACCAGACTAAGGAAGTGAACAAGGAATAAACCACCAAGGATACCACTCAGGAATCAACCATGTTTCTATGGGACTGGTGTATAGATTCAGATGAGAAACAAATTGAAGAGATTTTCGTGGGGGATATACATGTCACAAAAGTTGCGCCCAATGAATACAACCTACACAACAAAGGGGAAATACCCATCAATCCTCTACCCTAAAAAAATGTCACTGCTCCAAGTAAAACAACTCCTCCCACTCCCACTTAGAAATAAAACACCCTTGCACCAACAAAAAATAAACCCATCACTTCAAAAACAAGAAAAACCCCAAGAAAATATGAAACTCGCCCTTTTGAATACAATGTTATTGAAGATCTAAATAAAACCAAGGCCAACATCTCCCTATATGATATATGCACACTTCCCCAACAACGTGATATTATTCTCGATAGATTCAACCCCAACAAACCTTAGAAGAAGACCATTGTTGCGACATACAACACTTTTAAAGTTGTTGAAGCGAAGGCATAAAGAAAAGATGAAACTAAATCTGTTATAAATGCAACCAATATAGGATCACATTCTAGGTCGCAAGTCTTTCCCTTTCTACTCACATTTGAAAATTTTAATTTCAATGTGTACAACTGTTTAGCAGAATCCAATGTTTCCTCTAATATCATGTCCTACTTAGTTTTCCAAAACATAAATGTTGTCCCGGAAAATAGTACTACTAGGATCATACAGTTAGATAGGTTATATCTTAAGGTAAGAGGTGAGCTAAAAGATGTTATGATTAGTCTAGCTTCTAATCTTAGAGTCCATTAGGTCATCGATATATATTTTTTTGATGTTCCAGAAGGTTATGGTATGGTTTATTGTTGAGTAGGGACTAGTCTACAAAAATACAGGGCTATTTCTCCACAGACTAGACCCACTCATGACTTCCATATAAGGGTAAGATGAATCAGATAAGGGTGAACAATGAGGCCCATATGAAACAAATGGAAATAGATCTTGAAGGTAAGAATGAGCCCATCATTTTCTCTCATTCTTCTTTGGGAAATTAATTTTTAGAGACTGGCCATGGTTGGTATGCAGGACATCCATCTTCGATTCAAACAGATGAATAGTTTGAACTCCTTCACTGCACTCAGACTGAAGCTAATGATTATACTAGAGTAGAAGTATATAGTTTTTTTTCTACTAACTCAATCTTAGATACTAACATTTTGACCTTGTTTTTTTATGGCTCCCAGACACAGGAAAGAGTTGGGGCATGATGTATTGTTATTGATCCTGACAAGCGTAAGACTATTATATCCGATCGTTTAGAATTAAAATGCACCAATAATACAACCGAATATGAATCCTTGGTCCAAGGCCCGAAGAAGGCCATCAGACTTAAGGTAAAATTCCTTCAAGTTTTTAGTGATTTGGAGATAATTGTTAGACATGTAAGAAAAATTATACATTGCCTATCTCCCCATTTGAAAGGTTACCAACATTAGGTATGGAACTTAATAAAATATTTCAATGCATTTAATATTACTTCTAAACCTCATTCTAAAAATGCTTCCGCTGATACTTTAGCTAAGACAACATCTAGATTCACATCCTTTAATAATGGTTTTATCGTTGAAATCCTTTTCAGGACTTCCATACCGGACAAGGTCACTAACATGAGAGTGTTCAATGATGATTCTCATATTATATATTTACTTACCAACACTTACGTATTCCAAGGTTTAGTGATAGATGATGAAGTACATGAACATAATATTCGTGGTTATCAGGATGAAGCAATTAAGATAAAGTCTAATTACATCTCGAGGAGTGTGTTTTCGCTTGAAAAGAGGTTTGATATGCAATATAAGTTGAGAACACCTATGAATATAAAGATTAACAACTCCACTATGATGCATGATCTTGTGAATCTAGGAACTCCTAAAAAACCCAAATTTATCAATTTAGGCACTTTCTATTTAGAGGTGGAGAAACACACATTCACACAGTTGTTTAAAAAAAATCAAGATGTATTCGCATGGGCTTATGAAGACCTGAAGACATATGTCAGCCACATTATTCAACACATTATTCCTATCAAAGAGGGTGTCATACCATTTCAACATAAACTAAAGAATATACATATGACGGTTGAACCGATGATTCAAAAGGAGTTAAAGAAGTTGTTGTACACCCAGGTTATCTTTAAAGTTTGTCATTCTACTTGGGTGTCCAACCTGGTACATGTTAGGAAGAAGTCAGGGAAGATGAAATTATATGTGGATTTTAGGAATTTAAATCAATCCTCTGACAAGAAAAATTACCCCATTCCCCCAATGGAATAGACATTACAACTCATTTATGGCTCTCAAATGTTATATATTTTAGACGGGTTTTCTGGTTATAACCAGTTCTCACTCGTAGCAGAACCAGACTGATCAAATACCACCTTCAGAACAAAGTGGGGAACATTCACATATCGTAGGATGCCCTTTGGTCTAATTAACACCGTTGCTACCTTCCAGAGGGAAATAGACATAGTGTTTAAAGGTATGATTGATCACACCATGGTGATTTACCTTGATGATGTTATAATTTATTCCAAGAAACATTTGATCACCCCACAACATCTGAAACATATTTTCGAAAGATGCAGAAAGTATGGAATTTCTATGAACCCCAAGAAAATCATCTTTGTTGTTTCATAAGGTAAAATATTGGGGCATATCATTTATAAGGATGGTATTTATGTTGACCCATAACACACCAAATACATCATGCATATCCCACCCCTTCATATTAAGATGTCTATGTAGTCATTTTTTGGTAAAATATATTTCGTGGGAAGATTCCTTCCCGATTTTTCCAAAATACTTAAACCCCTTAAACAGATGATTGAGGTGGACATTTAATTCAAATGGACTTAATTTGAGAAGGTGGACTTTGAAAAAGTTAAGGATACCATAACGGCCTCCCCTGCACTTCAAAGTCTAGATTTCACCAAAGACCTTTTGCTATACACCTTCACTTTAGAGCATTCTCTTGCAACAATGCTCACTCAAAAGGACCAGCAAGGGAATGAATTTACCATATATTTTATGAGCATTGGAATCTAAGGGGATGAACTAAATTGCCCATTGATGGACAAGAAATATTTTGTTGTTTAAAAATATATTAAATAGTTCATGCCTTATATATTGAAAAATCATACCAAGGTGATCATCCCTCACCCAGAGGTTAGATATTTCTTTGTGCAGCGGGAACTAGGTGAAATATGAGGCAACTAGATGACCATTTTATAGGAATATGTCCTCAAATTTAAACCAATAACCGTAGTTAAAGGTCAAGGCCTGTGTAAATTAGCAACGAAGGCCATGGATTCTGAGGATCATGATGAACAAGGATGGAAAGAAGAAACAACACTCTACACACAACAATCTCCTTACATTCCATCCATCGAGAATCAATGGTATAATTATCTCAAGAATTACCTTCAACATGACACTTCTCCTGATAACCTCAATGCCAAACAAAGAATGGCTCTAAGATTAAATTATACACAATATCAGCTAGTTCATGGTATCATGTTTAGAAGAAACTATGATAGAGTTATCCCCAACTCCTAGGGATAACTAAGGAGATGATGTATCAAGGCCCTCAAGTTTCATACATGGATTACTGAGAGACAGATTGACCAACAATGTCCACTTGCATAGATAGAGACCCACCTCACCACCACAACTCCAGGTTTATCGTGACAGTATATAACACATCAACTTGCCTCCAAAAGACATTGGGTATTTCTCCATGAGGTACAAGTTAGGTATTAAAGTGAGTGTAATTTCAATATTTGAGGCATTTGAGTTTGTTGCATCTATTACTTATTTTGATTATGTAATGTTTGGTTAGATATTATGCTTTTTTCCTTATTTAACTTTGGTGGTTGACATCGCACCCTAGCAAGTGGGTCATCCTTAGGGATTGGATTTCTACTGGGAGGTCCCTTGATGAGTCATCATGCCATTCTCAACCATACTTGTCACTTTCCACACTTTATCCCCTCATCTCCTTAAGTTTTGGGATTTTTGGGTATACTAACCCAAGAAGGGGTTGTCTCTCATTTCATGGGAAGAAGGGGTTGAAGGCTCAGAGGATTGTAGCTGAAAAAAGATAAAATCCAACCATCAAACTTCTAGATGATTTCCTATGGATCACTATGACAATGAAATGTATCTCATAAGAAACTAATGGAACCCATGAAAAATACCTAATAAAAAAATGCCAATCAAGGTGGAGAATGTGTGGGCATTGTTTTTAATGCCTAGGTAGAATCCCCACACACGTTTTCAACTTGGGGAAGCATGATGTGACCATAGTAGAGTCAAGGTGGGAACACTTTTTCATGCTTAGGTAGAAGCCCCACCTTGGCTTGAACCTGGAAACATTCTAAAATAATAAAAGGGAATAAATCGGCTTGGAAAAAGGTTGCATTGAAAATGAATGTGCAACACACCCTCTACAAAGGCACCCATAAATAAGACACTACAACCCCTTATATGTCATGAACCCCATGCCCAAAAGTCTTCCCCCATCCATGACACCTCATACACATGACTTAGAAAGAGGCCCCCTTGGGAAACACCCCTAAACTTGAGGTAAGATTCTCCCAATAGGTCTTTTTTTCAACCCTCCCATACCTAAACATTGCATAGGGTATTTGAGCATTGGTTTATTTTGATGAGGTGGTTTTGATGTACATGCTTATATGGCTCTTTTATTAATTTTATTTACTCATCATGATGCATTTGACTTGAGATCCTTGGAGGGTGTATCCATTTGTCTTTGCAGAACCCAATTGGTGGATAGTTTTGGAAGAACAAGCCTAGCTTGGGCTTCCATGGGGCTTGAATCCCATAGGTTGGATGCCAATGGCCCACCCTCCATATGATTATGACATGCCTTTGGAGGCCTAGAGGAAACCTTGGAGGATCTTTCCCACGCCATACATGCCAAACGACTTGCTTGAAAGGGAAAAAACGTCATCTTTTGGGGGATTGACGTCACCTAGGGCTAGGTTGTGGTGGTGATGATGCACACTTGGCATGTTTTGATTAAGAGGCCCATGGATCATGGAAGAAATATTTGGTTTGAATAATATTGGCCTTTGGATTCCTAGCGTTCCCTTCTCCAAATCAACAACTTGACCAAAAGTGCCAAATGTTACCCAAAAGAAGGGTGATGTCATGTTTCTAGGGTTTCCTTTATGTGCAAAGTATGAATTAAATAATAATATTTTTTTAAAGGGGAAAGATAAGGGCTATTGACCCCTTATCTTGTGTTTTACCCTAAGTTTTGTGGACAAACTATGTTTAGAGGATTTGTATAAATAGAGATCATCTCTATTTAATTGTTCATCATAACTCTCCCATTGTGAGAAGACTAGTGGCTGAAATTTGTGCCCTCTTGGGAATTTTTGGTATCTCTCTCTCTTTCTTGCAAATGAATGTTTTTTATATCACTTGGTAAATGATTGATCTAGGGTGGTGCGCACCTCTTGGAGGCTTCTTTACTTGCTCTTGAATAGTAAATGCTTGGTGAAATAGGGTTTGATCTCTCTGTTTCTTGGAATTGGTAAGGAAAATATGCATTTGTTAGTTATTTCTTGCTTGTTCTTGGTTATTGTTGGTTGAAACCCTAGGAGGAGTATGTTGCATACACCCTCGATTAAGCTTCATCTCATTTTCTAAGTTTATAAGTCATTTTGGACAAGGGATGCTAGGAGAAGTACACATGTGTACACTCTCTTAGATTTACCCTAGTTTGATTAGCATGCCCTAGGGAGTAAGAGGATGTACACCCCTATGTATATGTTTGGTCTAACTTTTGTTTTAAAGACTCCATTCACCCTATTTTAAAAGCACTAATCTGAAATTTTGCATTGGAGAAATAAATTGTTTGCATTGGTAAACATGTTTTAGTGAGATATCAATCTTGTTCAAGTTGTAATCTTTTGTGGATGCCTTGAGGTTGTTAAACCCTCTAGGGAATCTTAGTTCTCTTGGTATTCTTGGAGATATAAAAAATTAAAAGCTACAACCATTATGGATTTATCAAATCATCTACTTTTCTTGACTTTAACTTGCATTTTGATAGTGGAAATTTGCTAGTAAGCCATTATTATATTCTACTGCTAATTGGTGAACTTTTGGTTGGATTATTTGCTTGTTTTCATGGTTAAAAGTTGACGCTGTATAAAATCACTACTAAATCCACTTGGATGTCACAAATATACTATGAAAACTTATCATAAATACCATCTAATACCACTAAAAGTTGTGCTAGAGTGTTGAGAACTTATCTACATATTTTATACTTCATAGCTAAACTAATATTTGATGCTTTTAGTGGTTTAATATGTAGTAGTTACTTGATTTAATTGTTAATATATATCTTTGTTTACTGTTGAAATTAGGGACAACAATCTTAATTTTATTTTCCATTTAACATATTACATGCATACTTGGATTTTCTTATGTCTCGGAAAGGTACAAACACTCTCCGCAAGTACCAAAAGACTTGGAAAACTTAAACCATTTTTGAGACGTGTCATCAAAGCCATATTCCACTTAGAAACTTGACCTATAGGGGAATTCATCTCATCATCTCACTTTATGTCTCATTTCCCCTAGGGTCACCAGGATTCCCTCCTTGAGGTGATCACTTCATCTCTAAAGTGATGGGAATACCTATCTAAGGTGATAGTGGGTAGGTGTTCTCTTAGTTTTCACCACATTGTGGTTTGGTTCAGAATTTTACCAACCTACAACTTGTGCGATAACATTTTGGCACCATTTCCTGGGAGGATTTTGAATCCTCTTCTGAACCCTGACGACACTTGGGAAAGATATCCCAAAGAATTTCCTTGGATTTCCCGGTGACTCCACTTGAAGGATGTTCCCCTCCCACCATTGATGAGCTCTTATTGAGGCTCGTCTGGTGACTCTACCTTCCTATAACCCACTTTTCCTTGACCACTTTTCCACCCTTTGATGAGCCTTGATCTCATTTGGCGAGATCATTTGAAGTGACATCCTAGTGATGGAAACATGGCTTTGTGGTGCTTTCATGAAATGTACAAGGCCTTGGATGTAGAAACTATTGACAGGTATCCAAAAAAGTTCCCAATAAACCAGTTTGATGTCATCCCAAAGTTCGATGGTAATCCATTTTCAGTTGTAGCACACATTGTTGAGTTTACCAGATGCATCGAGTATGAGAACATGCAACATGAAGATGTGTTCCTACGGTTTGTTTTATTTTCCTTGGGAAGTGAAAAGAAGGATTGGATCAAGCATTCTTGCAATCCAAGAAGTATATCTTCTTTAATGATCCTCATCAAAGAGTTCCTTAAACATTGGGACCGAAAGCTCAAAGTATTGAAACGACAATTTAGGACCCGGAGGATTCTTTTTCAAGAGAAGGTTTTGACCTTGATCCTATTGAAGGTTTAAGAGAAATGCTTCTTCCAAATGTTTTTGAAACAACAGTTAAAAGACAAGAATTTGATGATAGTAGTGAGGAAAGTTTCAAATGCTTCAAGGAAAACATATAAGAAGACTACAAGTTTTGTGAGCAACTGATAGAGCTTTGTCCCGATAAATACTTTCTGGTCAAATTATGTGAACAAAGAGAAGAAGAGTATGACGCTATCCTCCAAAGTTATGAAGAAAGGCCTACCCTAAAGTTAGCATGGGATGTTGCCATTGCATATTATGGAGTAAAATCATTGTACGGTACTGTGACCGGGAAGTATGGGTACCAAGAAAACTTCCCAAATGATGATGAACCACTCTCCATGCCCGAAGAAGTATACAAACGCATTATAAATCAAGATCAAGATGGTGAATTATTTTATTCTATTGAAGATGATGGAGACTTGCTTGAAGGAAAGATATATGAAGAAAGTTACCAAGAAGATCTCGATGAATTTGCTCATGATGAAAATCTGGACGAGACATTTGATGAAGATGAAGTGCTCATATCGTCCCTTCCACTTGATAAATACATCTAGGTCTCTTCTCCTCCTACACATCAAGAAGATAACATGGTGAGTCATGACCCCTTTGAAGACCTTGATGATGCTTTATTCCATGAATTTGGAAGTGAAGAAGTATTAGAGGATCCCTTGGATGTGATAGGTCCTTTTGAAAAAAGGAAAACAAATAAATCTGTATTAAGGATCAAGCCCCTTGCGATGAAGAGGTGATGGAGGGGAGTGTCCATAAAGAAAAAGAAGAATTCTGACAAATCACAACGTGTTGATACATCATTATATTTTCTCCCGCTTGATGTAGATGAGGTTTTCCATCCTTGATTTCCTCCTGCGCATGAAGTTGAAGAAGCAAATAGTCTCAATGATGAAAAATATGAAGATCCAGTTGAATCTGCCCTAACCTATGCACATGAAGACAAAGAGATGGTTATTTTCAGTCATATTGATGGTTTTATGAAAGAACCCTTGGATTTGGTTGATGAGCATATAGAAAGGTTCATACAAACTGGGAGACATAGATTGGATGTTGGTTGTCTCATTGTTGATGGAGACCCCATTTACGACATTGAGTGTGGTTCTCATGAAAAAAAGATTGAGTTGGCATCTCCAGGAAAATGGTCCTCACTTGCATATGATTCAAATGTTTGGAAGCCTGATGTTGACATGATTACATATTTATTTTGTCCATTTGAGGATGACTTGTCATAGGGTTTTTAGGGTGATTTTAAGTCATCCCTTAGGAGTTGTGATGCAAATCCTTTTGGGGGTGAAGACTTGTTTTATGAAGAATTTCAACCACCTTCATCCTCTCCTTTAGATGAACACCAAGACGTGGCCATCCCAGAGGAATCAAACGCTCACTCGACAAAGAAAAAATATTTTCATCTTGGGGATTTTTACGAGGTTTCGCAGGTGAAGAGGCAACATTTTTCTAGACCTGAGCATGTCCCTTACCTCATTTCTTCTTCTCAGGGAAATCATGAAGTATTCTTGGGATATCTCATGTTCTCTCAGTATTCAGAAAGCATCGATCATGCTAATGAGGATGAATATGATCCATCGTCTACATATGATAGCTCTCTTCAGATATGGATTGATGAGGCTTGTGGTTACACTTCCAGGAAGGATGATCAGGATGATGGTTTCTCTTTCCAGTAGGATTTCCTCTCTCCCACCCATATCCATTCATTTCCTTTCATGAATGATTATATGTCGATTTATGATCATGATTATTATGTGCTCAACTTATCCTTTTTATATTGCATGATTAAGAACAGGGGGAGATAAATTGATGAAATGATGAACATATGGTTGCACTGGTTGTATGACTTCACCTGACATCACCTATCACCTGATCTTCAGGGCCCAAAGGCCCTAGGTAAGTAGGTAGGTCATATTTCATTCCTTGCATTTGCATCTTGGTTTCTCATGATAGTTGAGCTACATTTCATATTTCATTTTTCTCTACTAGCATATTGATTTCATGTTTAGTTTAGAATTTTTTGAAAAAATGCTAAAATTTTCTTCTCTAGATTAGTTTTTATTTTTTGGTTTTGATTTATATGGACGAAGGGTGATAGAACCACCCTATATTTTAAAATATTATGTTTCAGTGTAGGCACAATTTCACTAGGAGATGTTGTGGTTCTCATGCACTCTATGATGAGTACATGTCCCCAAGTAGGAGCCAAATGTTATCCCCAACTCCTAGGGATAACTAAGGAGATGATGTCTTGAAGACCTCAGGTTGCAGACATGGAGAAATGAGAGACGTCTTGACCAACAATGTCCACTTGCACTGACATAGACCCACCTCACCACCACATCTCAAGGTTCATCACGACAATATCCACCACATCAGCTGGCCTCCGAAAGACATTGGATCTTGCTCCAAGAGGTACAATTCAGGTATTATGGTGAGCATCATTTCAATATTTGAGTCATTTGAGTTTGTTGCATATATTACCACTTTTGACTATGTAACGTTTGCTTAGACATTATGATTTTTTCCCTGTTTCACTTTGGTGGTTGACATTGCGCCCTAGAAAGTGGGTCATCCGGAGGGATAAGATTGCTACTGGGAGGTCCCATTGACATGTCACCGTGCCATTCCCAACCATACTTGTCACTTTCCACACTTCATCCCCTCATTTGCTTACCTTTTTGGATTTTCGAGTACACTGACCCAAGAAGGGTTTGTCCCTCATTTCATGGGAAGAAGGGGTTGAAGGCCCAGAGACTTGTAGCTGGAAAAGATAAAATCCAACCATTAACCTTCTAGATGCTCGTCTAGGGATCTTGAGGACAATGAAATGTATCTCATAATAAACTAATGGGACCCATGAAAACTAACTAATAACAAAATGCCAACCAAGGTGGAGCATGTGTGGGCACTATTTTTAATGCTTAGGTATAATCCCCACACATGTTTTCAACTTGGAGAAGCATGATGTGACTAGGGTAGAGTCAAGGTGGGAATAGTTTTTCATGCTTAGGTAGAATCCCCAACTTGGCTTCAACCTAGAAACATCCTAAAATAATAAAAGGCAATAAATGGGCTTGGAAAAAGGTTGCATTGAAAACAAATGTGCAACACACCCTCTACAAAGGCACCCATAAATGAGACACTAAAGCCCCTTGTATGTCATGAAACCCATGCCAAAAATTCTCCCCCCCATCCATGACACCTCATCCACATGACTTAGAAAGAGGTCCCCTCGGGAAACATCCCTAAAATTGAGGTACAATTCACCCAATAGGTCATTTTGTCAACCCTCCCATACCTAAAATTGACAAATTCCATAGGGACTTTGAGAATTGGTTTATTTTTATGAAGTGGTTTGGATGTGCATACTTAGATGGATCTTTTATTGATTTTATTTACTCATCATGATGCACTTGACATGAGATCCTTGGAGGGTGTATCCATTTGTGTTTTCAGGACCCAGTTGGTGGACAGTTTTGGAAGAACAAGCCTAGCTTGGGCTTCCATGGGGCTTGAATCCCACAAGTTGGATTCCAAGGGCCCACACTATGGATGATGATGACATGCCTTTGGAGGCCTAAAGGACACCTTGGAGGATCTTTCCCACCCCCTACATGCCAAAATACTTGCTTGAAAGGGGAAAAAAGTCACCTTTTGGGGGCTTGACATCACCTAGGGCTAGGTTGTGGTGGTGATGATGGACACTTGGAACATTTGTAGGAAGAGGCCCATGGATAATGGAATAAATGTTTGGGTTGAAGACTATTGGCCTTCAGAGGCCTAGTGTTCCCTTATCCGATTCAACAAATTGACCAAAAGTGCCAAATGTTACCCAAAAGAAGGGTGGCATCATGTTTCTAGGGTTTCTTTTATGTGCAAGGTATGAATTAAATAATATTGTTTTTGTAAAGGGGAAAGATAAGGGTTTTTGACTACTTATATTATTTTTTACCCTAAGTTTTGTGGACAAACTATGTTTAGAGGATATTTATAAATAAAGATCATCTCTATTTCATTTTTCATGATAGCTCTCCCATTGTGAGAAGACTAGTGGCTGAAATTTGCATCCTCTTGGGAATTTTTGGTATCTCTCTCTCTCTTGCAAATGAATGTTGGTGATATATCTTGGTGAATGCTTGAGCTAGGGTGGTGAACACCTCTTGGAGGATTCTTTACTTGCTCTTGAATGGTAAATGCTTGGTGAAGTACGGTTTGATATCTCTCTTTCTTGGAATTGGTAAGGAAAATCTGCATTTGTTAGTTATTTATTGCTTGTTCTTGGTTATTGTTGGTTGAAATACTAGGAGGAGTATGTTTCATACACCCTCCATTAAGCTTCATCTCATTTTCTAAGTTTATAAGTCATTTTGGACAAGAGTTTCTAGGAGAAGTACAAGTGTGTACACTCTCTTAGATTTACCCTAGTTTGATTAGCACACCTTAGGGAGTAAGAGGATTTACACCCCTAGGGATATTGTTGATATAACTTGTGTTTTAAAGACTCCATTCACCCTATTTTAAAGGCACAAATCTGAAATTTTTCTTTGGAAAAATAAATTGTTTACATTGGTAAATTTTGCCTTGAGGTTGCTAAACCTTCTAGATAGTCTTAGTTCTCTTGGTATTCTTGGAGATATAAAAAATAAAAATCTACAACCATTAGGGCTGCAAAAAATCATCTACTTTTCTTGACTTTAACTCACAATTTGACAATGAAATTTTCTAGTAAGCCATTATTATTATTCTACTGCTAATTAGTGAACTTTTGGTTGGATTATTTGCTTGTTTTCATGGTTAAAAGTTGTTGATGTATAAAATCACTGCTACAACCACTTGTCTGTCAAAAATCTACTCTAAAAAATTATCATAACATCTATGTACTACCACTAAAAGTTGTGCTAGAGTGTTGAGAACTTATCTACATGTTTTATGCTTCATAGCTCAACTGATCTTTGATGATTTATGTGGTTTAATCTGTAGTAGTTACTTGTTTTCATTGTTGATATATATCTTTGTTCACTGCTGCAATCAGGGACAACAATATTAAATTTCTTTTCCACTTAACATATTACGTGCATACTTAGATTTTCTTGTGTCTCGAGTAGGTACAAACAATTTCCTCATGTACCCAAAGACTTGGCAACCTTAAAACATTTTCGATATGTGTCATCAAAGCCATATTCCACTTATCAACTTGACCTATATGGGCATTCATCTCATCAAATCACTTTCCATCTAATTCCCCCTAGGGTCATCGAGATTCCTCCCTGGAGGTGATCACTTCATCTCTAATGTGATGAAAATACCTATCTAAGGTGACAATGGGTAGGTGTTCTTTTAGTTATCACCACATTGTGGTTTGGGTTGGGATTTTCCCAACCTACAACTTGTGAGATAACATTGCCGACACATGACTTTTGGTTACCATCTGAGTTAACATAACACTCACCGGTACACTATTGTTTAGTACTGATGGAGTTGGCATAAACATCATTGGTACATCGACACACTTTCGCCAATCCCCTCCAATATCTTTTTTTCCATGCCAAGGAGAAATTTATAAAAGGAATTCCCCAGTTTCACATTTCATTTCTTATCATCGAGGGAAAGGAAAGGTGATCATTGTGTTATAGGAGCTACCTCGTGGTAGACGACTTCCGCACCATCGAGCCCTGGCCCCTTCCCATTGATAGATCGCCAGGGTTTCCACCTTCCCATCCTGCCATGTGTCCATTTGGGTTTTGATTTTGCATATATATATATATATATATATATATATATATATATATATATATATATATATATATATATATATATCGTTGTTGAGACCTATAGAAACCTCATCTCACTACCTAACCCTACTTCTTCTTCGTACTATGTCCTCCTTGTCACCTAAACCTCCCTTTCACTTTGGCGACACCCTAACCCTTCAACTGAGTGTTTTATGATCTCGATTGAACCTACAATGACACTATAAACCCCTAATCCTACCCCACTGTTACTTGACTAGTAATGATCTATTGGCACACGGGTATAAGACCCTTGAACCTCTTAACCAACAAACACTTCAGAAACTGACCCTTTCGACATCCGCACGCATGCATATGAAGTCTCGCTTGAGGTATCTATTGGGGCTGCATGAACTAGACTTCGTCAGTAATTAAGGAATGGGATGTGGTCATCTTAATCATTATTTCTTATCTATTTTGTGTGCATCATATTTTATTTATTCTTCCTTGATTACTTAGTGCAGTTAGTTATATAGTACCATTATACTTCATATTGCATCATAAACCCATTAATGTAACATTCATAACTATTGCACAATGATCATGTAAGACATTCATAACTATTGCACAATGATCATGTAAGAAACATATCTAATCTAACATGTATAAAGAGAGTATTCATGATCAATCATATAAAAGACAAGAAAACACAATGGTTAACGTGGCTCACCCAACTTTGGGATATGACCACAATGATTGGCTTCTTTATTATTCTTTCTGTAATCATCTCAGGCTTGCGCACTACACTTATAATAGATATATCATTATATCTCTCTCTCCATCTTGCCTAGCAGCTCTGCAATGCAAGCATCTCTCTGCAACTCTCTTTCTCCACTCAGACATAGACTCCCTCTCTCATATTCAGTCTATTATCTTACTCTCTTCGCTCGGTGTCGACAACCAACCCTATTCTACCTGACCCATTACATATTTTTACATAAATTCTAGGGCTCAAAACCCTACTTTGCTTATCCCAAAAACCCTATTACATCTTATTCTGACTCATGACAACTCATGTTGACTCATTGTTCAGGTTTTCTTTTCCTACTTTTACGTTTACATGTTGTTGTTGCACTCCTGACTGTTTTTCTTCTTGCTTTTGCGTGTATTTCTTCTTTTGGCATGTCGATTGTTATCCTTCCTTTTCTCCCACTTTCTTCTCTTGAATTATTCTTTGTTTTATTATCAGTTAAGTATATTCTTACTCCCCACTGTACTCTCGAATGTGAAATATCCCTGATCCTGTTGATCAAGATATTTGCTACTAATCTATTATTTTGTCTTGCAGATCTGATACACTGGGGGTTTCTGGATGCATTTCAGTTGTATGTTTGAGATCTTGATGGTTATTGCATGTGCATGTGGGTTATTGCATGTGCATGTTGGTTATTTCATGTGCATGTTGTATATTTATGGTTTAAACAACATATAAAGGATGCATGCAGAAGTAAAGAACATCAACTGCCCAATATCATGTATTATACGGTTCGAGCATGGAAATACAATAGCCTACTGGAAATATAGAATATAAATGTCAGCCAGATCTCATGGATTAGCACTAGAATACAATCAAATAAAATAATAATACCCGTGATCATAAGATGATAGCAGATCTGATGCATGCATGGATAGATCGACGAAAATATGCGATTCCGACAAAGTACGGTAACCGCTACCAGCCAAGAAACTCATCCGGAAGTTCAGACCATCGAAATACACTGGAAACAGCTCCAAAATAAGTGCCCTAGCCTCTAGACTGAAATGAGTGAGTGCCAGATCTCGAATCTAGTCTTTAAGGCACTGGATCTGGACCCCTGGGGGGGTTTGTGCACCTCTTGGAGCACTGGATGCACCCCAAAGGATTCCACCAACAAAATCTGCTGCTATATGGCTCAAAACGATCATCTCACCAAATAAGGAAATGGGTCGGAAGGATTTGTCCAGATCTACTTTGAAACTCTGCATGCAACACCAAATGTCTGTCGAGAAGAGTTATGCCTTAAATGGTTGAATGAGCCGATCTACAATATTCCACTGTCAGAATTTGACGATAGATGGCTCAATAGAAGCTCCCTGGTTGGATCTCAAATGGGTTGGAAGAAAACTACAATCTGGATACAGATCTCGTGCAACTCTCCAAACCCTCAAACTGACTTGCGCCCTCACTGGTTGAGTTGCACACTCTGCAATGGATACTCCTGAAAAGTACGGTGAAATACCTGGATGGTATCTCCGATGGGCTAGGGCATGTCTCTTAACACCAAAACCGATCAATGGTGGTGGTTTCCTCCAGAAATCCACAAAACAGTAAGGTCGACCCTCCTCCTCCTCTGGGAACTCTCAACATCAAATCATAGCAATGCATAATGAATTAGGTTTCTTTACCCTTCCTTTATAGATTTCCGAAACCCTAATTCGTTGTTGACATTTTTCCTCCAAGTGACTTTTACTTTATTTTATTATTCCTTGATTAAATCACTTAGTCACTTAATTAATTAACTATTTTACCTCTAAAAAGTGATTTATCCATCCTGATGGCTTCTCTAGCCACTGGAAGTCACTTCTCATGATCTTATCCTATAGTTCTCTTCCTCCCGATTCCGATGAGATATTACACTAAGAGGTTTCTCCAAGTAATATGCCCATTATGACCTTCTTAGTGAATTTCATTAAGATATGACCCATAATAACTCAAAATTACGAAAATTGTCGGAATGCAACGAAACCAAAGCCCAGCTGTGTAGAATGGTTCTTGATGATGATCGATGCAATTCGGGCCCAAATAAACCCCTCAATATCTTCCGAACTCTTTGTCACCCCTATCTGGCTACTCGGGTAAGCATAACACTCTGAAATGTTGTAATGTTATAATGTCTCAAAATGGGGACATTACAGAATGTGCCTTTGTTGCACATTGTTCTCCTGAATGTGCCTCTATTGCGCACTCCACTCCTGCCTTGTCTTCTTTCTTATTATTTTGTGCATATCCTCCATACTTAGGAATGTAATGAAATATGAATCCAAAATTCCTGTCCAACAAGCCCCCAACATTCACTTGTGGCTCGTCACGAGCCACTCGGGCTTGTTGTATGCTCCTCCAACTTTTTACATACTTCAAATGCAATCAAAATTAGTAGCCATGGATAATGGAACTCCATGCCCCTATCATGTGCTTTTGCATATTCGAGGAGGAATTGGTTCAATAAATAAGGCACCTAGCTCATGAAAGTCCCTTCGATGCACTTCTCTGCTACAACTATTACTCCTATTGGTACTTGATATTTTCTTCACTTCCTCAGTAGCTTGCATGCCAATGCCTATGTTGCAATCCTTACAGTTGGGTCAAATATGCTCGGTACATCCAATCTGTGCACCCCTCAAACTGTATGAAAGTTTTGCCTCATTTTCTCTCACAAGGCCCTATCAGTTTTCTTGTCTACAAACAATAAGTTTGGATCTTTTCCTTGTGTTGGTAATCCCGTGATCCTTGCAATCAAATATATATATATCGAAATTGGCTTGTCCAACCACACATATCCTCCATGCACACAAGTTAAGAGCAACTTGACGCATGTATTTATCTCGTTTCTTCGACCAAAATGAGGGATGTCTAACAGGTTTAATATGCCTACTCGCTCCAGTCCTCTTTCCCATACCTTTGGCATAGGTATGCTCTAGTTCGTTGTTAGGTTTTTCCTCATCTCTAAGTAGTGGTGTTGTGCAAGTTTAGGGAACTTCTCCATGTTTGTAATATCATGGTATGCATATTTGAGTTGGGGCACCCTCCCTAGCATGTCTTCATCCACAATGACCCCTTCTGGGATGTCGGGCATCACCAACTCATAGTAGGGAGTCTTCTGCAATTTTACGAGTGGGTCATCATCCTTCCTTTGTGCGATGTAGTCTTGGGGAAACCTCAGCTTTGATGATGATTCTCTTGAAGTCTCCTCAACCTCTGGTTCTACTGGTTGTGCTCATGTTTGAACTTTCTTTGGCACAAACATTGTTTCTTTTGGTGGTGCCATTTCTATAACCTGGTTACCTGTGACAATATACTTTGGCTCTAGGTTTTTCTCAGCTATGCTATGAATTCTCGACTCTCTGTTACTCACATGCAACTCTAAGTGAAAATAACCAATGCTTGTCGAGCAGTTGTGGCTTTTATGCCCCTTCACCAGTTGTCCATGTCCCTTCGCACTTGAATTAACTATCTAATCCGCCAATCGCGCGATGAATACTTAATTTATTATTTCTTTCCATTGGATTTGAACCTCGTACTGCCAATATGCCAATATTGTTTCTCCGTGGTTGTTCCCATTTATGGTTATGCGTCATATTTATGACCTGGAATTATAAGCTCTTTGGTCATCATTTCCTCCCTTTTAATTCCTTTAACTGTCAAAATTTCTTGTCCTACATATCTCTTTTGTGTGCACTTAACTATCTCTGCGTTGTTTATGTTATATGCGTGATACCCCCTTTTTTCTACGTGATACTTCTTCATGTTTACATTTGTATTTCTTCTTGTTTTCCAAATTTTTATTTGTTTTCTTCCTTTTTCTGTTTTTTTTGGGTTTGTTTTTTTGTATTTTACCTTCCTACTATAGTACAACTACTATGATACATGTGTTCTTTTACAATTCATATTAATGAATGGACTTCCAAATCGTGTGACTACATTCTCAAGTAGAAATTGTGCAACTGTCTCCACGGTGCAGTCTATGACTGGTGTTTCTTCTTCCCATCTAGTCAAATAATCCATCATAGTGATTATGTACCTCACTCATGATATTCTCACTGAGGGTTGATTTCCCCCACAAAGTCTATTTCCCATTTATCGAATGCTCGCAGCATAACCTGTGGGTACAAACGAATTTCATCCCTCCTGGATGGCTTTCCCACCCTTTGACATAAATCACATGCCTGAAAATATTCTTTAACATTAGTGTGGGCCACCAAAACCCCACGCACAAAATCTTCTGCGCAGTGTCTTTATTTGCGTAGTGTCCTCCTGCGATCCCTTCATGCATTTCTGTGAGCATCTTAGGCCTTTCATGTTCCAACACACATCGTCTCAATATTCCATCTTACCTAACTTGTATAATTTCCCTACAATGAGATGATAGTATGATTTATTAACCACTATTTGTTTCTTCTCACAAATGTCATGTCTGAAGAGGCTATCCATGTACGTAGAAATTGTATGATGCCTGTGAAGTAGTCATCCACCATCTTAACTACAAATAACTGTGCATCTGGCAAGCTGTCATCTAGATTCCCTACATCTTATCCTGATAGTATGCGCGATAAGTGATCAGGTCCTACATTCAACTTCCTTGGTTTCACAACAACCTCAAAATCATATTCTTGAAACATCAGTAACCACCTGCATATTCCCCCCCCCCCAACCCTGGATTGTTCACTAATGTTTTGGGTGCAGAATGGTCTATATACATCTTAAAATGAGAGCCCAATCAATAGTGTCTAAACTTCTGTAGCACATATACCATTGCCAATCCTTCTCGTTCTGTGTAAGTATAATTATTCTCTAATATGGACAACTTCCTACTTGCAAAAGAAATTGGGTCATTTATGTCTCCTTCCCCTGGTTGAGACAATACTGCGCCCAAAGCTATGGATGATGCATCTACATGAACATGGAACTCCTTGTTCCAATCTGGATAGACAAAAATTGGTGCGGTCACTAATTTATGTTTTAAGGTATACATTCCCTTCTGATAGTCCTCATTCCATTGGAACTTCACTTCCTTCTTCAACAACTTCTCCATAGGTGTTGTAATCTGTGCATAACCTTTGATAAACTTCTTGTAATATCCTGTGTGTCCTAGAGTTTCCCACAACTTTCTGACTGACGTAGGTGGCTGGAAATCTAGAATTACTACAATCTTGGTAGGATCCACTAATAAGCCTTGCTTGCAGACCACAGGCCCAACAAAATTCCAAAAGGTGCACAAAAAATACACTTCTTCAAATTCAACGAAATATGACATTGTCTACACCTATCCAACATTAATCTGAGTAATTCTATGTGATACTTCAGTAGAATAAACACAATCCAATCATCTAATTATACTTCTAGGAAATTATGAATAAATTCCTTAAAAGTTGCAACCACAACTCTTGAAAAAACTGCAGGTGCATTCTTCAGTCCAAAGGGAATCATTGTGTATTGATAACTTCCCCACTTTGTCACAAAACTAGTTTTGTACCTGTCTTCCTGTGCAATTTTGATCTGATGGTACCCTAAGAGTCCATATGTGAAAGAAGAAGGTTCCTTCCCTCCTACATTCTCTAGTACCTCATCTGTGAACGATGTTGGAAATGGATCATGTAGATATGCATCATTCAGCTTCCTCAGATTTACACAAATCCCGATTCCTCATATTTTCTTATCTTGTACAACAATTGGAATTATCCACTCTGACTCCACCACTAGTTCAATGATCCCTACATCCAACATCCTATCTATTTCTACTTTCACCTTCTCTTTGTACTTCAGATTTAACCTATAGGGTCTCTGTCGCACTATATTAACACCCAGTTTCAAAGGGATCTTCATCTCGCCTAATTCCCCAACTATCCCTTTCATTTCTGAGAATGTAGTTGGGAATAGATCTTGATACTCGCGCAACAAATATGTAATCTTCTCCATAGTTTCACCACTCCAGTAATCTCCTATCCGCACAATCTTTGGATTCTTTGTTGTCCTAATGTTCACTTTATGTGTCTTTATTGTCTATGTATACGAAACAAATTCAAGCTCTGGCCCTTCTACTACACGTTCCCCCTCATTTTTGTGTACTTGCACATTCCTAGATATTCCTCATCCTATTCTTTTGTCGTGTCATTGTAACACTCTAGTAATTCATGGATAGTCATAGAAGCTCTGTGCGCACTTCACACTGGTACTACCTCCATTGACCCTTCTTTTGAGAAGATCTTGGTTCGAATGACCTGTAATGTTGCATCTACTAGTGGAGATTCGTGTTCAAAAGTAAATGTTACCTTGAATCATTGAACCAAATCATCCCATCTTGTTTTCTCTCTGCGCATTTCCAGTTCCAAATATGTGTTCTTTGGAATTACATCCATGGTATGTATAAACTTGTGTGTCCATTCCTCCTTCATTGACGAACTCCATCTGTTTTTACATTGATCTATATGATCTATTGGTTTACTTATCCCTGTATACTTCTGCACAATATCCTCTAACTCGGTACCAAATATCATGTGCATTAATCTCTGGCACTGCTACTAGTCTTCCATCCCCTCCTTATGTGCAACCCACCACTTGGTTGAAGTAGCTTTTAGGACAATATCTAGTGCCAATAGTATTTGTTATTTGGGTACCTAGAACTGAAATGCCTTTACAATCAAGCTTATGTAATTTAATCCATCATACCTATGTGGATCACGTAACTCCGTCCCAATCCAACATAATGATCGAGTTATGCATGCACATTTTCTAGTCTATACTTCATGCATCCTTCACTGCCAATGTTCCAGACCTTCCTCTAAATTTGATGCACATGAAATAATAAGTCTCCAACTAAGTGCACCACCTACAATGGGTTTAACATAATCATCCATCCGTGCAATCATGTTATACACGCTATAAATTTTCTTTCCTCTCGATCGCTCTATGTATCTTTTTCCTTCTATCGGGTGCAATGGTGCAATAACCTTCAAGTCTCCTACCTCAAATATCATTTCCCTCCTCTTAAGATTATTGATCTCTTTATTATCAAAGTCCCATTCAAGTCCCATCGGTGTTGGGTATGGTTGAATATTGTTCATGATCTCAATGACTTCAAAGCCTGCTACACTGCTCACTCCATGTATGTTCACAGGTACTCCTGTCAATTGTCCAATTGGTACTATCTTGTTCTAGTTTGCTAACCTCAACTGAATAGGAGACTAGATCAACTTGGGTTTCCCCATCATCTCACAGGGCTGCTTTGGTAAAAAATTCAAATCAGACCCCAAGTCCAAGATAACATTATCCACATCATATTCCCCATTCTGCTCACTTAATATGAATTCTCCATTGCTCCTCTTTGTACATAGTACCTAATTCACTACCCTCTGTGCAATAGTAATTTCCCTTTCTTACGTGAAATGATCAATCATTTCATATAATGCATTCAACACACTTTCATCTTTTGCTAACTCTATGCAACTTCTCATGAATTCTCTTAGAGTACTTAGCTTCCTAAGTGGCTTCTCTAGCATAGTGAAATCACATACATGAGGTGAAAATGATGTTGATGCTACCCAATTCGGTCCTAGTATCTCTTTTCTTGCCCTCTAATATGTCTCCTTTTCCTGTTGAGGGTTGGATGTTGGCATAGGTCCTACTAATTTTCTTACCCATTGATAAGCATGATTTCCTCCATTCATTGCATCAGTCGCTTCTCTAGTTCCTCCACGTGTGAACACTGTTATTCTAGGTTTGTCATTGCATTTTTCAGCTGATATTTTATTTACATTATGATTTGGGTTCTCATTTTGATTCTCTCTTTCCTGCCATTTCGCAAGTAGTTGAGGACATTATTCTATCACATAGTCCAATGCTATATAATATGTGCAGGTTGTACAGGGGTTCAAGTAGTCATGAGCTAAGTGTATTGGTTGATTACAATTGTAACATATTATCGGTCCTCTACCCCCTCTCCTAAAATTTCCTTTGCCTCAACCTCTGCCAAAATTTCCTCTGCTTCGACCTCTTCCAAAATTTCCTCTATTTCCTGGATTAAAGCCTCTATGATTATTATATTGTGGACCACCTCCTTCTGTTGCAACATTATGCTCCTAAATCCCATACATATCTAAAGTGATCTCTCTCATCAAATAAAATGCACAAAAATCCTTCTCTTCATGTCCGACTGACTTGCAAAAGTTGAAAAATGAGTTCCTTGACATACTCTGATATTTCTGCAGTATTGGACACTCCTTCGAATGATGTCCCCATTTATTACATATTTCACAATATCCCCCTCTTGGTAATGGATTCGATGCTCTAGTCTCCAAATTCTTTGCGAATGCCGAGAATTCATCCTTATGGTGGCCTTAAGTCCTACACTTAGTACTCTATACTTGCTCTCATTTTTCCTTCCCTTTTGTAAGTTATGCCAGTCAAATTGTCAAGGTAGATAACTGGATTTGGACTTGCACCATCCCTCCACTATCTCCTATGGGGGATGATTCCAATTTCATTGCAATCTCCAAATATTTATGATGCAACGCAACCTTCTGTTGAATCAACGACCTACAAATGTGTGGTAGAAGTCCTGCAATAAACCATTCTTGGTGTTGTTGATCAGGGATCTGGAATATCAGTATACCCATCATATCCTTAAAACATTGGTCATAATCCTAGAATGATTCAGTCTGCACCTATTTTATTTCCTTCAAATCCGTAATGTACTATGACTCGGACTTTGGCTTCTTGAACTCTTTCAACAATTCTTGTCTTATTTTTTCCAAAGTGTTGGCTTGTCCTGTAGGTGTGGTACTTTGTAGTTTCATGTACCAGAATAATGCGTGACCTCTAAACGTTGTTTCCAACTGCACAATTTTTATGACCTCATCTTTCACATTCTTTGCAGCCCAAATTGTCTCACAGACAAATAGATGTTGTTATGGGTCCTCTGACCCAACTCCTTGGAACTCAGGCAATATGAGGGTGTTTTCTACCCCTTCCATGTTTCTTTGTGTAGTACCTTCCCTATGCGATGTTGGTTGAATTTGAATCTACGCGATGCTTCCACTGCTCTGGATACTACTACTATGTCCACCCTTGCTAACAATGAGAGCTTTTGACAAATCCTTGAATGTAATTTCCGATATAGGTGATGCACACAGGGTCATGGAATCTATAGATTTTAACCTTGTACAATTATTTACTGCAAACAATTTTTTCAGTAAAAGAACAAAAAATATACAATGGAAAATACAAACATTACACAAAGATTTTTCCCCTGGAAACCCAAACCAGGAAAAGAAACATATTCTATATTTTTTCATAGTGATACATTGTTTACAATACAATATACATATAGGAGCCAACATCATCCAAAACCCTAACCCAATGACTTGGATTTGTCAAAAACCCTAATTCCTTAACCAGAAATAGAAAACCATCAGCAAAAAACCATGTGCCGTAAAACTTCCCAAAAATGGACACGAAAATCGAGGCAACACGAGAAACGAGAAAAAAATGCGACATGTTTCCCGAGGCAATTTTTTTTTAGATCTAGTCGTGCAAAGAATATAACACATACCCAACATAATCGACACAAGATCCCATCTGAATAGGAATTACTGGCTCTTCTATTATGGGACTAAACTGAGAGTTCTCTTCCTTTTCTTTTACATATGATATCTCTATGATATGGACGATTTCGTAGGGTTGTCTTCCCTCATGCTCACTATGCGGCTCTCCTTTCTCATCCCCAGTCTTTCGCCTCTTGTACCTTCTTCCACTGCGCAGTACTCCAAACTCCTCTTCTTCTTCTAATACAACGTCTTCAATTCTCTGCATCCCCAGTCCCTCCCTTCCTTCATTTCTTCCTTCATGCTCTCCTACCTTTAGATGATCCTCTTGTCATTCCTTGGTTCCCCTATGTGCTTAAATTCCCTTAGCAATGAGACTCCATTTTCATCATGCACTTATCACACAAAAACATCTTTATCCATGTACCCAACGATTTCATGAACCTTCCATGCGAACCTTTGAAGAAATCCCTCTCTATAACACTGTATGACGAGGTACAATCCACTGCAAATTCTGTAATATTTCCTCCCAATACACTATCCAACCAGAAATCAACTACGTGAGAAGTCTTATTACTTACATAATTTATCTTCCTTACCAACTCAGGATTCCAATTCCTTTCCACTGCGGTTCGATACCTTCTAGCATTCTCCACTAACATTTCTAACCACTCAGTCAAAATAATTGGAAATTCACCAAAGAAAATCTCATGCAACTCTATGTACACATACCTTTGCATCCATTGCTCATCGCTCGTCCAAGGGTTTCTATTCTATTTTCGAGAAAATTCTCGTTCCTTCTCGTCTAGCCATTATAAGATCTCTTTCTTAGTCAGCCTCCAAAACATTCCCTCAATCACAGATTTCGGGTCTCGACAATGGAACTATTTATTGTCGCACGGGTATAAGACCCTAGGTTCAATTTATCTTAACCAACAAAACTTTTAGACACTGACACTTTCGACATCACCTACATGCAAGTGAAGTCTCACCTGAGGCATCTACTGGGGTTGAAAGAACCAAGTTTCTACAGTGATGAGGGAATTGGAGGTGGCCATATTAATCATTCTTACTTATCTATTATGTGTGCATCATCCTGCATTTATTCTTCCTTGATTACTTAGTGAAGTTAGTTATATGGTACCATTATACCTCAAATTGCAACATAAACCCATTACTATAACATCCATAACTATTGTGAAATGATCATGTAAGAAACATATCTAATCTAACATGCATAAAGAGATTATTCATGATCAATCACATAAAAGACAAGAAGTCACAATGGTTAACATGGTTCACCCAACTTTGGGCTACGTCCACAATGACTAGCTTATTTATTATTCTTTATGTAATCATCTCCATCTTACACACTGCACTTGTAATAGATATATCGTGCTATCTCTCTCTCAATATTTCCTAGCTTCTCTGCAGTGCAAGCCTCTCTATGCAACTCTCTTTCTCCACTCAGACATAAACTCCCTCTCTCATATTTGGTCTATTCTCTTACTATCTTTTCTCAGTTTCAATAACCAACCCTATTCTACCCGACCCATTACATATTTATACATAAATTCTAGGGCTCAAAACCCTACTTTTCTTATCCCAAAAACCCTATTACATCTTATTCCAACTCATGACAACTCATGTTGATTCACTGTTCAAGATTGTTTTTCCTGCTTTTACATCTTCATGTTGTTGTTGCACTCCCAACTGTTGTTCTTCTTGATTTTACATGTCTTTCTGATTTTGGTACACCGACTTCTATCCTTCCTTTTCAACCGCTTTCTTCTCTTGCTTTATTCTCGGCTAAGTATATTTGTATTGTGCACTGTACTCCTGAATGTGCCTCTACTGCACACTATTCTCTTGAATGTGCCTCTACTACTCACTCCGCTTCTGCCTTGTCTTCTTTCTTCTTTTGTTGTGCATATCCTCCATACTTAGGATTTTTATGAAAACTGAATCCAAAATTCTTGTCCAACACAACCCAAAACTCTTCTCTAACCTAACAGTCCTGATCACTCATGTTATTTCACTTTGACTGACCTACTCGATCTTTTGTTCAGAGGTACACACCTTTTCCTACGTCAAGTCTCTCTGTCGAACCTAGTACAACCCTTCCATACCTTAACCTGCTCGTGGCCCTAAATTCCAAAATTAGTTTCCAAAGCGTTTCAATGAAGTTAGTTTGACAACCTCTGGTATAGAGCTTCCTTGTCGATGATATTGAAAACATCTACATTGATACTAGCCTTTGCCTCATAGGTGTGATTCCTATGATCAACACCAAATCTCCCTTTCATTATATAGGTGAAGTTCACAAGAACTTCGCCTCTACCATCCTCTTGTAGCAATGAACTTCACAACACGACCGCGGATACTCTTTTATTGTGTCGACAAAGTTGATAACTTTTCCCCCGATACTTACCTTTATTATTAGCGAAGTTTATAACATCATCGTTGATAATTACCGTGTTTGTATCGACGAAGTTTACCACATCACTGCCAATACTACTTTTCTATACCGAAAAATTTCTTGTCAATAAAACCAATAATTGCCTTGCATATCGACAAAGTTCACAACATCAATGTCGATACACTCAATCTCCTCCTCCCTTTGAACTGAGCCAGGTTCACTATGTCGCCAATTATCCTCTGCTCTTTAGATGATTACTCTCGTCTAGATATTGACACAAGTAACTCCTCAAACATTAATACATGTTTTTTCTAATGAGTTTATCGTTAACCTCTTGATGTTTCTCAAAAGCCTAAGAAATTACATGATTCCCTGCTAAATATCATATTTTTTACTAGTGGTTTAGTGTGTTAACAATGAATATGGCTATTACATATTCAAGCATGTCACCCTGCAATAAGGATGCAAGAAATCTCCCATGATAGAGGCTTCTGCAAGCAGGAGCCACCAAGAAGAGGAGATAAACACCCCAAGACCAATCTATGATGACACCATGGGATTTATAGAGAAGGGGACTTCACTTAAATGGGGTGAAGTCTTCCAAATGCTTAAGAACCCGAGTTTCCCTATAGAAGAATAAGATGAAGATAAACTCAAGATCTTCAGGAATATCTAGAAATCGAGGTTACATAGGGTGGTATCTCACGCAGTGGTTTTTCCATGCACGGACACAATCTCATGGATAGCCCAACATATAGACCTAGATAACAGATATATCCTCAATGCCACGGGAAAACCCATAACATCATTTTGAGCATCTAAAATAGCCTCGTATTATCAGTTGGTGAAAGGAGACATGTCACTGAACAAGGACCTCATCAGGAAGTTTCCACTCAAAACTAATTATTTGTGCAAAATCTGGTACAAGCCTAACAAGACATTCAAAATAAGGCCCACATGCAAATATCCCACCATCTTGTTGGGGAAATAGTACCAATGCATTGTAGAAATGTTGTGCAGGTTGTGCGAGGAATACGATGCATCCAAGTTCACATTATCCCTAGTTCCCCTCATATATTGTTGTGTCGACACTGGGACATTGTTCAATTGGGATGATATACTATCAGTATCTCTAGAAGACTCCATCATAACATCCAAGGAGACCGCCCCCGATGAGTTTCCCAGTTTCCATATGTCTTCCTACTTGTTGGACATGGTATGCATATGTCATCATCACCCAAAGATGGGCTGGGCCTGGAAGCCAAAATACCAACCCATACACATCTACTACGAAGTGCTATGGGAGCACAAATACATGACCAAGTATCACAAGATTTGTGATTACTTCTTGGAACCCACTCCATGCATGACCGATAAGGCACTGTAAATAGTGCGGAGAATAGGAGATTGGTATCTCCTAGAATATGGGATATCCATAAGGATCTATGGAGCCACTAAAGCTCCATATCTACTCCCCAATTTTGTACTTGAGAGGTCGGTATTTCAAGAGATCTCTTATCAGACCATGATCCATAGAGTCAAAGAAACACTCTATAGATATAAGAAGGCCATCTACCCTTCTTTACCACTATGGGTTGGATCATACTCCTTTGGGGATGTTAAAGAAAATCAATATGAGGTGGACACGTTGTTATAATTTCACTTCGAAGAAGAAATATTCCAAAGGCATGATTCGAAGGAAGTAGTCAAGGAATATTGCAAAAAGCACAGATACATATGGGAATGCACATCAACCAAGTGGGAATAGGAAGAGATCCACTGCGACTACTGAACATATGAACAAGTTATTTTCAGGTGGAAATGAAAACCTCTGGGTAGGATCTCAGATGAAGAAAAATATTGGGAAGAGGCACGAAAGAGAGATGAAGAAGGGGCCACAATAGCATCCATGACAATGACTACACATCTTGAATCAGTAGAAGGGGAGGAGGAAAATGAAGATAAGAAGCGAAGAAAGAAAGAGTAAGAATAGAATAATAAAGAAGATGCTTCTAAAAAGAAACACCAGGAAGAAGAAGTGAAATCCAAGGTAGAAATGATGATAGTAGCATAGGTAGAGGAAAAAACAACAACTAAGAAAGCAGTGGTAGAAGCAACAACAACAATAGTTGAATTAGCAACTGCAGAGAAAAGGGAAACAGATGAGGCTACAAAAAAGTAGCTTAAGAAGAGAAAAGAAAGAGGGATGAAGATGCATTGAAAAATAACACTTCTCCCATGGACACTGACATCCCAGAAACATCAACATAAGTTCCTCTCACCGACGATCATCTTCTAGTCGGTGAACTCAGGTTAGGGCTTCACACACCTTACAAGCCCAACAAGGTGGAAAAATTGAAGAGGTTTAGATTCAAGGAAGCCACCAACAAGATTTTGTAGCAACAAACAAGAAAGCTCCTAGTTACTGATGGAAACCCCTTGTTGATTATCACAAAGACTCCAGTGATAGAAGACATCATGAAAGACCCAATTTATATAACATCTACTAGCATTGATTTCACCATAACAACAGAACAAAACCTCAAGACTTTGATCCGTCAAAATAAAGAAAAGGATTGTAGGATTAGAGAGTTGGAGGAACAACTCAAGCATGCAAAGAAAGACAAAGGGAACCTCAAGGAATTCAAGGCAAGTGCCGAGAAGTTTAGGGTATATGCTAATAAGACTTCTACGGATATGTACACCCATCTTCAAGTCTTCCAACAATTGGAAGCACAAATAATAGATCAACATAACTATGTGCAAGACAAGAATGCCTAGCTCATTTCCATATGGGAAGGCTTAAATGATATGTAATAATGGATCACTAAGCACCTAGATTATCTAGTCGATATGCCTCATGATATAGAAGGGAAAAAAGGATCGACTATGCTATCCTTAATCGATGCCAACAATTTGGGAGAGGGATGAAAAAGAAACAAAGAGCTCATTAGCAATTTGTGCACAGCTCCACAAAGCCACACACATTTTGACACATAAGGGGCATCTTCCTCCCATTGAAGAGATTGGGAAAACCAATACAACAGAGCATCTCTTTGAAGAAGTTCAACAAAACATGAATCAAATACAAGAGAGTGCTCAAGAAACTACAAAAGTGAGAGTAGATTCAATGGAAGATCACCTCACTCGACCGACCAAGACTCAGACTATGATCCAAGCTTTCATGGCCAATTTGACAAGGGACATGAAGACTCTTTCCAACAACACAACCTCCCATGCAACCTTCCTAGAAGAAATATTGTACCAGATAGTTATATCAATTGGAGGACAACGCCAAGTATGGGAAACCTACATGAGGGACACATACAAGTGAATAAGACAAAATAACAAATTCAATTTTTCCCTCAACTACCTTCTATTTCGTATTTTTTCCAACTGTCATTATATTCATCCTATTCTAACATATATCAACAATATTTGAGAAGGGAGAAATGAAGATACTTGTAACTGCTTCTTTCAAAATTGAAGAAGACACTATCAATAGTTGCTCAAACCACTATAAGTAGAGGAAGAGTCCCATTTTGTAGGGTCTCTTCAAGCATTGTATATTCGAAAACTACTTTGAGAATTAATATTGAGAAGCCCTTAGGGCCATTTTGTTAGAGAGAAGAACTCTTGTGGATGGTTCTTGTTGTAGACTAATTTCAACAAACTGTATGTTGTTTACATGTTCTATAAAAATGTCATTTTTCTTATAGATTGTTCTTATGCAAATCAAAATGTTTATTACAACTTTGTTTTATACTTGTTGTCTTTTTTTTCATGAGATGATGAGTTACTAATGTATGTAACTTCATTACGTAGACTAATCTGGTCATGTTATCTTCATGCATGTGTTGTCTAACCTTGTTGCTTCTTAACAACTACATGGAATGAGTCATTTGCGAGAATTAGTTTCATTAATAACTGCTCATTTGGTTACTATAGTTGGTCCTAGCTAGGATATGATAGGTTAGATTTCATTTCTTCACTTAGTTAGTTTAAATTTGCATTCCCATTACATTCATGACCATCCAATCACCCCTCAAACCCAGATATGGCTGTTGGCCCAAAATATGGATGGGTCTCCTAAACCAAATGGTGTATACTCTAATTGGGACCGTGCATTGGAGAGTACCCCTTACAATAGAAAGGAAATTATTTCACATCAACAAAACCCCATGTGACTGTACACTACAAAAAAACCCTTGCTTCCAAATAAACCTCTGTGAATAACTTCAAATTCCCAACAACAAATAATGCCAACGAAAAAATTCCTAGATCCCAGGGATGATCCATCTAGTCGATCCAACAACAACAAAAAAAAAATGTTGAGAGATCTATACGGTTCTAGCTAAGAGTGATCATCATATGGGTCCGTATAGGGCATGAAGAGGAGAGAGAGGCGGACATAAAACCCAGTAGAGAGAAATTGACCCCCCCCAAAAAATGTTTGCAGCTTGTTAGCACTAAAATCTACTTGTCAAAATTTTTGATCTTTCGTCAAGTTTTGTAGGAAATTTTCAACTTCTTGTAGCGAAATTAGTAGATCACCAAACATGTTGTCTCTAGGAAGTTTTCTTTCAAAGCTCCTAGTTATTGATATAACTATTAACATATCCAATAAAGTCTTTGTTAGTCTTCTCCTAAAGCCTTGTTGACAAACTAATTCCTCATTTTACTAAATCATGGATCAATTGTCGAACCCTGCCATTATTATTTTATTAAGGTTTTTATCAGTTTTACTTAAAAAAAAATTAGTCTATGTTCAACTAGTTCAATCTCCATGTTATATGTCACCCAATTCTACCAACAACTAGTGCCAATTTCCAACCAATGCCAAATATAACGTCCACACATGGAGTGCCAAGGGGAGATCCATGGGAGAGCTTGTCGAGTCTTTGCACAAAGCATCGGTATAATACATTTGTGCTGGTATACATAAACAATAGGAAATTATATTCTTATTGCATGTGGATATATATTCCGGACATGCAAAAGGACAATGCGTAAGGATCAGGCTCATCCAATAAATGTCTAAGTGTCAAAGAGAGCACCCGAGGGAGATCC
>SNQJ01S0018182.1:159353-175639 GCA_010110895.2 Picea sitchensis | reverse complement strand
TTAATAACTTTTAAGACAAATATAATTATAAAACATAAATTAAAATATTAATGTTATTTTAATTTTTATTTATTTATTTCATTTTTATAATTGTTTTTACATTTGTTTTCCTTTAAATATTTGCTTATTTGAATTCATTATAATAATATAAACTTAATTGAGCTAATCAGGCTTAATTAGTGTATAAGTAGAAAATTTTATAAAAGATTACTTGATTCCCGAGAGTTGAACTCGTGACCTCCAAGTAGTCCAAAGGCCCCCCACACATTCACGCCAACCACTACACCACGCTATGGGTCTTTAATTTAATAAGAAATTTAATAATGTATAAGGGTGATTAATTTAATAAGAAATTTCAAAGTATTGCACCCGAGGCCCAATCTCCAAGTCCACGAGCTAAGAACCAAATCCTAGCGCACAAGTACCAAGATTCAACACATAGCCTCAGGCTCACTACATCATACGACCACAAGTCAGGAAGCAATACATAACCACAGTGCACAAGTGCTAAGTTCTAATGCCGAAAGCCACTCTACAATCCTTAAAGACTCGCACCTGAAGCCACTGAGACACGCAAATCAATGAATATGTACAATGCACCAAGGAAAGTTCAGGAGTCAAGCATCGAAGGATATTTAGTTGTAAGCGAAAAGTTTAAAGGACTTAGACTAGGACAAGCGAGAAGGAGGCGACTTACACACTAGAAAAGTAAGCTAGAGGAATTGGCGAGTATGGTGCAAGGCTAGCATAACTACCGGGAAAGGGATTCAATAGTTTTATTAGGCGAAGAAATCAATCTTATATGCTTTAGCCCTAACCTAGCCAATCCCCTAAAGAGAGTAACGTCTGTTTACAGACAAGTAAAGAAAAAATTACGCCTAACCCTGTTTCTAGTTTAAGTAGCGCAAATTTGAAATGTCCTTGAACTCACCCTGACAAATTTGGTTGATGCAGGTTAAATCATACAAGATGGTTAGGACTCGAGGGAATCGAGGTAGGGGAGCATCGTCACAGGCACCACCAACACCGCCAGCACCGCCACCACCATTGTCGAAACTAGCTCTCATAGTGCGCTCGTTGGAGGCCATAAATGAGACTTTAAAGGGGCGACAACCAGTGGGGACCAAAGTGGAACCCCCACCATCTGGAATGGGTAATCCAGAAGCGTCAAGGGATTCAGGGGGAGGACCTCCGCCCGAAGACATCACTCAAGAATTGCATAAGATCAAACTTCCGGAGTTTGCCGGGGGTTGCACCAGTGAACGCGCGGAAGCATGGTTGGAAGGCATGACAAGTTGTTTTGCCTTAAGGGACTATGCATCCAACTCAAAGGCGAAGATCACAATTTTTCAGTTAAGAGACATTGCCTTGAATTGGTGGGGCAACCTGGAAAGACAACTGCATCTTACCCCAGACACAGTATCTTGGGAACTTTTCGAGGAGAGGTTCCGAAGGAAATATCTGCTAGCCTACTATGAGGAACAGCAGGTGGGAGCGTTTCATGCCTTAGTATAGGGAAACAAAACTGTACAAGAATATGAGATCAGATTTATGGAAGAAGAATATGAGATCAGATTTATGGAATTGGTCAAATATGTTTTGTATATGGACAATGACCAACGACAGGCAGAGTGCTTCGTCTATGGATTGAACCCTAAGATAAGAGATATGGTGCGGATGTGGAAACTGTCTTCGATAGCGGAAGCTGCGGAAAATGCGCATTATGCGAAGGAACACATGAAATTAACCAAAGGTACGAGACTGACCTTTCCACATCGTCCTGGATTCATGGGAAAGGCCCCTAGGACATTTCCCAAGGGAGGGGGCCCAAAGCCACCTCCATATGGTAACAGAGTCACACCAAGGACAGTGACTGCAGGGATTTCAATGGCAGTGAGTGCAGCATCTCGTTCATCACAAACGACGCAGACAGGTCCACGGCCATATCAGGAAACAACTAATCGGGGCAGGGGTTCCACGGGAAGGAACTCATTTTAGAGACAGTCACATAACTGTGCGTAGGTTCAATCTCGTGTTACCTGTCAGGGGTGCGGAGGACCCCATTACCAGCGTGACTGCCCAGAGTTACAATCAGGATTTGTGCATAGAGAAGGAAAGGCCTCGATGGGAAGAGCAAGTAGAAGCCACCATATTTACGCAACGGTTAATAATCGTCAGGTCGAACATCAATCCATGGTGGTGAAGTCATCAGGTACGTTAAATCATATCAACATTAAGATTTTATTTGATTATGGTGCTACAGATAGTTTCATTTCACCATCTGCATTAGAAAAGAGTGGGTTGGCAGCCTACGAGCACGATGACTTTAAACAAGTCAAGACGGCTTTGGGGGAAAAACAAGCAGTAGGACCTAGTGTTGATAATTGTATAGTAAACTTGGGAGTGTGTACTACCAGGTTGAAGGTATATGTCACAGCTCTCGGGGCGTACGACCTAATCATTGGAATGGATTGGTTAGAAGCTCATCGAGCTTTGGTAGATTGTTTCGCAAAAAGGGTGCTCTGTGTAGATGACAAAGGAAGGCCAGTAGAGATCCAGGGTGTACGAAGAAAAGTGTCATTACACTTTATCTCAACTATGAAGGTTAAAAAATGCTTGAGTCAAGGGTGTCGACTGTATGTAGTGGAAGCAGTGAATGAAAGGAAGGGACCCTCATTGGATCAGTACTCGATATTGTCAGAATTTAAGGATGTTTTTCTGAACACGTTACCAAGGTTTCCTCCTGAGAGGGAGCTTGATTTTACTATTGAGCTAAAACCTAGTGAAAAACCAATTTCCAAGACTCCGTATCGGATGACAGTGCCGGAACTTTGTGAATTGCAAATGCAGTTGAAAGAGTTACTGGACTTAGGGCTAATAAGGCCCAGTGTCTCACCTTGGGACGCACCAGTAATTTTTGTAAAGAAGAAGGATGGATCCTTACGACTGTGTATAGACTACAGGGACTTGAATCGTGCTATAGTGAAAAATAGGTACCCAATGCCGCAAATAGATGACCTCTTCGATCAGATGAAAGGAGCAGCGGTATTCTCAAAGATCGATTTGCGATCAAGGTATCATCAGTTAAGGATTAAGGAGGGCGATATTCCAGAAACTGCCTTTCGAACTCGGTTTGGACATTACGAGTTTGTCATAGTACCTTTTGGATTGACCAATGCGCCAGCAGTATTCATGAGCCTCATGAACGACGTGTTCCAAAAGTACTTAGATCGATTTGTACAAGTCTTTCTAGATGACATCCTCATCTATTCCAAAAACAAAAGAGAACATGAGGAACACTTACAAGTGTTGTTGTCCTGCCTTAGAGAGAACAAATTGTATGGGAAGTTGTCGAAGTGTTCCTTCTTCTAGAAAGAGATTCACTATTTAGGTCATAACATTTCCGACGAAGGAATCTCTGTGGACCTAGAAAAGGTAAAGGCCATTATGGAGTGGCCAGTGCCGAAAAATGCCCATGAGGTGAGAATATTCATGGGGCTAGTAGGTTATTATCGAAGATTTGTGGAAGGATTCTCCAAAACAGCGAAACCCATCACCACTTTGCAACACAAGGGGGTCAGATATGAATGGACAGAAGAATGTGATAGTGCATTCATTGAGCTTAAGAGGTTACTAACTAGTGCGCCAATTCTTCGAGTGCCAGATATGGAAAAGGACTTCACAATCTGCACGGACGCCTCGAAGAAAGGGTTGGGGGCCGTACTAATGCAGGATGGAGGACTTATAGCTTATGCATCAAGGAAGTTGAAGAAACACGAAGAGCTATCCGCGACTCATGATTTAGAGTTGGCAGCTGTAATGCTAGCTCTGAAACTTTGGAGGCACTATCTTGTGGGGCGAAACTTTGAGCTCAAAATGGACCATCAACGTTTAAAACATCTCTTCACTCAAAGGGATCTGAATGCCAGTCAAAGGTGATGGAGTGAGTTTATGAGTGAGTATGATTTTGGTATTTCGTACATCAAGGGGAAATAAAATGTGGTCGCAGATGCCTTGAGCAGGAGACCACGTGTCTTCTCCTTGATACCCTTAAAAGTCAATCTGAGGGAACATGTGTTGACGCAACTCCCAGGAGATAGTTGGTATTGAGAGGTTACTTCAAACCTCCAGAGCGAGAGGTATTTAGATCCAAAGTATGAAGGATATAGTCTGGAAGCAGACGGACTGTTAAGATATCGGGGAAAGATCTACATCCGTGATAAGGGGGATATTCGAAGCATCATACTGAAGGAAGCACATAAAGCACTTTATTGTGCACATCCGGGTGTGAAGAAGATGTACGCAAACATGAGGAAGCTTTTCTTCTGGGTATGCATGAAGCATGATGTAATCCATTTCGTCGCCAAGTGCCTAGAGTGTCAACAAGTGAAAGCCGACCACCATCACCTGGCAGGCCTTCTACAACCACATGATGTTCCTATGTCCAAATGGGAAGTCATTTCTATGGATTTTGTTGTGGGGTTGTCGCTTACATCTCATAGACACAATGCCATTCTTGTGATAGTAGATAAGTTAACCAAGAGTGCTCATGTTATTCCGGTTAGAGACACTTACGATGTCACTGATGTGGCACGTGTGTTTGTAAACGAGGTTATCCGTTTGCACGGGATACCTAAGAAGATCATTTCAGATAGGGACTCCAGATTCACTTCTAGGTTTTGGACAAGTTTGCAGTCAGCATTGGGGACTTAGTTGAACTTAAGCACAACTTATCATCCTGAAACAGATGGACAAACCGAGAGAGTAAATCAAGTCATGGAAGACATGATCAGGATGTATGTCATGGATAATCAAACCTAGTGGGAGAAGTACCTACCTTTGGTAGAGTTTGCCGACAATAACAGTTTTCATAGCTCCATCGGAATTCCACCCTACGAAGCTCTGTATGGAAGACCATGCAGAACACCATTGAGTTGGGATAGATCAGAAGACCGAGTAACAGTTGGGCCAGAATTGATTCAAGAGATGGAGGAACAGTTAATTCAGATTAGGTAGAGACTAAAAGAAGCACAGGATAGGAAAAAAAGTTATGCAAACGCACACAGGACCAACCAAAGTTATGAAGTGGGAGACCAGGTTTTCATTCGTATCAGGCCTAATAAGAGTACCATACAGTTCGGGAAGGGGACAAAGTTGTCACCTCGATTTATAGGACCATTCATAATCCAAGAAAAAATTGGACCTGTTTCCTATCGTCTCGTACTGCCACCCCACTTGCATAAAACTCATAATGTATTTCATGTATCTATTTTATGTCATTATGTTGTTGATGAAGCACATAAACTAAATTGGAAGGAATTGTAGGTATCGGACGTGGGAACTCTCACGGTAGAACCATTACGCATATTGGACCGTAGAGTTCGACAACTCAGGAACCGTCTGGTAGACCAAGTTAAGGTCCAATGGGACAAGTATAGTCCAGGATCTACTACTTGGGAAGACGCCGAGACACTACGACGAGACTATCCCTGACTTTTTTGACCACCTCGAGGATATGTTTCTTGGAGGTGGGGTGTATGTAACACCACCTTTTGACTTAGACAACCAGGATTACCTGAGGCCTACACTTTTATTTTCTACTCACAGTGAAACTATTAAATGATACACTTAAACTTTTAAGACGTATGAACTTTTATAAATGTTTAAATGTTATTGATGATGATGGATATAGTGCGATCTACTATGTGAATGCAAATTTTATGAATATTTAAATGTTATTGATGATGATGTATATGATGCGACATATTGTGAGAATGAAAATTTTATGAATGATTAATGCTATTAGAATGATGTTGGATATGATGCAATCTATTTGGTAAATGATAATTTTATGAATGGATGTCAAAATTGAATTATGGGATATTATGAGATCTAATTCTAACTTGAAAACCTTAATGTTAAGTTGTTGGTACATGGATACCGAATTGAAATGATGATTGTATTCAAATACATGATGATAATGCATAGAAATGTATGAGTTTGTGTTACAGACTAATCTGCAGGCTATGGGCTATGAAATAACCAAGGGATAATAATGATAAAAGTGGATATCATGACCACTAGCCGAGAAACATTATGGTACGAATATTTGTAGGTGAAATTATATTGGTTTGGATGCATTGCTATGATATGTGGACCAATGCAGGATTTCATGTGATGAGACTGCCCAAAACTGAATAAACGATGACAAAACTTCTAGCAACACGGTGCCACTGTATATTCCATTGTAGGGTGTGGACCCTAGTTATGATTAGGAGGGGTGGAGGCATTTCCCACCATGTATCCTCCAAAACCTGAAGTCATGGGAGGATGGTGTTAGCTCACGCTCCCCAAGATGTGTGATGATGACTGTCAGTTGCCTGCTGGGGAAGCTTGGTCGAGATAGTGACACTTCCTTTTACGGGTTCTATTTGGAGTTAGGTCAATATAGTTGACGCTCCAAGATAGTCCAGCAGAGGAAGGATAGGAATGGATATGGAAGTAAGTTAGGGAGGAAGGATGAGTAGAAATAGTTGAGAAAGTATGGAGATTTGTCTGATGGTGAAATTTAATGTTTTCTCTTCTAAAAAGAAAATGTGTATATATGAATATTCATAATCACGTAACTAAACCACGGTTGTCTAAATAAAATTGTTGAACTGGATAATTGTAATTAAAGGATTTCTCAAACATTTGATTGGTTTATTGTCTTTTATAAAAGACTAGTCTTGTTGATTGGGTTGGATGCATACATAAATTACTAAAGGGTGATAGTTATTGATTATTAGTACATGTACGAGAATTGTATGTACTAGCTACACATGCATTTCTTGTACATGTACACTAGTATGTATGAGCTTTCCTGACTTACTTACTAATAATGTCGGTTAATTGTTATGAATGTGTGAACCATGTTTCTTTTCCTTTGTACCATGAGATACCTTAACTTCGGGACGAAGTTTCCTGAAGGGTGGGTGTATATAACAACCCTACTTAAATAGATGTATAGGGATTATTAATTATAATTAATTTGATAATGTGATTGTCCTAATATGTTAGTTAAACAATAATTATTTCTTAATAATATTAACTAATTAATTATTATTAATTACTTGTTCATATCTGTCAATGATTAATTAATTATTAATTGAATCATTCATTATTTGAGTAAAGAATTAAAGGGGTTAATAATTTAATTTATTAAAGACTTACGTATATGGGGGGGGGAGAAACATTAAATAAGGGGATACGACATTAAATAAGAGGATACGACATTAAATAAGAGGATAAGGTAATAAAGGAGGAGATAAGGAAATTAATGAGGGGGAGGAGAGTGTGTGAAAGGGGAAGATATGACGGGGAAAGAGTCCTACAGGGAAGAGAATGATTATTTTGGGGGGAGAGGAAGCATTGGGGGAGGAGGATAATTTTGTGGCATACATTTTTCTGTGATTTTTGGGTTGTGGCATATTTTCTAGTGGGAGGAGTTTGGTTTTGGTGGTTTTTGGTGAATCATTGCAGGGGGCACCGGGTTGCTAGGGGTTTTGGGCATGGGGGCCAGGATTCCTTTCGGTTTCCTAGAGCTAGGGAGCCGGACAAGCTGCTCCTAGCTAGCTGGGAGGTTAGTCGGCTTGGACAAAGTTGGGTCAGTGCATCAGGTTGGGAGAGGTAGCAGAGGAAGGACAACCATATCAACGGAAATTAGCATCAGAAGCAGGTCATTTATTTATGAAATTGCTTAGTTATTTTCATGCTGTAGTTAAATTTTAAATTCTGTCGAATATTATATGCTCATATGATGGCGAATGAATTATTTTTGTATGAGAAAGAATTATATGTTTAATTTGTACGAAATTTTGGATTTAATTAAGTTTGGTCACTACACCTCCAACCTATTCCTTTTTTTACCCTACTACTTTCAACTAGGATCAAACAAATCAAGACCCCATAGTAGCAACATGATCCAATAACACACAATATCTCTTGCCACTCACACTTTCTTCAAGTAGCCATAACTCCCATACACGACAATGCGAATTTTATTTTCCATACTAGAAACTATTAGCACATAGTATCAATTCTAGTTCTCAGGTATCACATAAGTTTCTCAATAGCACCACTACCCTCTCTTGTGGGAACAATCACCAATAATCCCTCTAGGCCCATACAAATTCAACACACATCAATGGGACTCACAACCACTACAACCTGTTGTAGTCAACCACTTACTCGCCATTAATACAACCATTGATTTCTTCCACCACAATAGTATATATTAATTGAATGCCCTCCTTCTAGAAATTATCCAATAAGGTTATCCTCAGTTGTCTCCGATGTCAAGCCTCACTCTTTTAATTTATAGGTTCACCACCATCAAACCAAGCTTACACTTGTTCACTCATGAGCCTAGGATATCTCATTTAGTTAGTCTTCTCTTAACCTTAGCTCGCCACGGGATAGTGTATACTTGCAGCATGATGAAGGGAACCATAGTGAGCATCACTCACCTTATGAGATGTACATCATTATCACTTCATTCACCTTAGCTCACCCCACATTGACTCTCACTGGGAAACGTAGTATTTCCACTGTCCTAAGTAAGAGATACCAATATTCCTTGCATCAAAGATATATGATTTGGGTATATTGAATTTCAGAGAAAGCCAAAATATTAGATATATTTCCCCAAATATTGTATTTGGTCTTCAGAATCATGCTTATAAAGTTCTTTTAGTCACTAATGGGATCTACAATATGTACTTGACCATGATTTTAAGTATGGACATATTGGATTGATTCGATTTTTTTTTAATCCCCTTGTTCAACCAAGCTTCAATGTTAGTAGCCTATGATGTGTTCTTAWCTATCAACATAATTACTTCATAGATGCATTAATTGGTGGTTTGGAGCACCTCTTAATAATGATCCTATCTGATCATATATAGTTCCCTGATATGCAGTCAACTTTAATGACCCTCATATTAAATATCTCCTCCCAACTTATGTTCAAATTTTGGACTTTAATATGTCTGACCAATCCCATGTTGTCCAATTACATACTACCATCTATCTTAGGTTTGTTACAACCACTATGATTTCTCTTCACCCTCAACTAAGTGAAAGAGAACTTCATGAAAACATGGTGGTAGGTCTTGGAAAAACTACACCAATTATTCTTGATTTTACAAAATTGACATGCTCTAAATAATGGCATTTTTCTAGACTTCTAAAACCAATAATTCCAAGAAGATTATTGATAAATCAAAAGACTGAAGGAAATATGATCAAACTATATAAATTATATAAATCTAGTTATATGAGAAAAATTGAGAAACGTATTGTCATTATTATATGGATATATTAAGGGGGGCCAAGAAATGAGGACCACATGGTTACAATTTTTTCTTAGTGTTCAATCCATCCTCACAAGTGATGACAAATGTGTTATATATCCTCACAAGTGACGACAAATGTGTTATATATGGAAAGATTCCTCGCAAACATTTTTTTATTTTTAAGTGAATAATAATGGAGTGGTTTGGTTGTGATGGCTTGGCTTTACTGCATAACCGTAGGATGCCCCGACCTGAGTTAAGTTCGGATCTTCTATAGTATAAGTAGGCCTCGCTATGCCTTGCTTCTGAACCAACAATTACTGTTACTTCTCCCTGTAAGGCTTCCTGCATCATTCTGAACCAACATTTACAGCTACTTCTCTCTGTAAGGATTCCCAACATGTCTAACGCAAAGGTTGATACATTCGCTACCTGTGCTGGCAATCTCAACATCCATTCATCACAGCGACGATAATCACTAAATATTTTGCAATCTGTCTGTTTGTGACTTCTCTGAAATTCTTGTTTTCAACGTTTTGTCTCTTTTTTTCCGTGAAAAATAACGAGAATCCGTAAAAAGTGATTTTGTTGGAAATAATTGAATGCAGATTGCCATGATCTTTGAATGCAGATTGGAAGGCAAGGTCACGATAATAATGGGCGGAGCATCAGGCATCAGAGAAGCCATTGTTCGGCTCTTCACAAAGCACGGAGCCAAAGTCGTTATCGCAGACATTGCAGACGAAGTTGGAAGAAACCTCGTCAGATCTCTTTCTCCTCCGGCAACTTACGTGCACTGCGATGTGAGCAAAGAGCAAGACGTCAGAGCTGCGGTGGATTTGGCCATGGAGAAACAAAGCCAACTCGATATCATGTATAACAACGCAGGAATAATCGTTGCAGGTAAAAGCGTAGCGGAGTATGACATGGAGAAATTCGATCGAGTGATGAGGGTAAACGTGAGAGGAGTGATGCTGGGCATTAAGCACGCCGCCCGAGTGATGATCCCGCGAAAGAAGGGCTGCATAATCTCTACTGCTAGCATTACAAGTATTGTAGGAGGATTTGCTCCATATTCATACACGGCCTCCAAGCATGCAGTGATAGGGCTGACCAAGAACGACGCAACAGAGCTTGGGAAATACAGGATCCGAGTCAACGCTGTCTCTCCTTATGGATTGGCCACGGTTCAAGCAAACAAAATTATCAGAGTGTTGTCCTGCCTGAAGGAAACAAGACGCCTTTCCATTAGGTTCAGTCTGTATTCTAACAACCTAATTACAGCATGACTATAATCTAATTGGGCTAAAACCTTGTTCTGAAACAAAAAGAGATTGTTAACTATGAACATCACTAAACCTTTTATCCAGCTGGCTCGTCCTCCTCCCTGTGCCTTCGTCATCTTGCGGGAAACGCATAAGCTTGCGCGCACGTAGGGAATTTCCTTTTTGGGAGAGTCCTGGAGTGTGTAGCATACAACATGTCGAGTCTATGGTCGATTTGAGCAATGCGAAAGATCTGATCGTCCAGCATGCTCCGCATTTCAAAGATTAGTGCTAGGTACTCGGGGTTGGTGAAAGGATGTTGGTCCTGCCAATTACCTTCAACAGAGGCTAAGGGAAATGGCCCTTATGCTCCTTCGCCTTCATTTTCTTCACTGGCTTGATGTACCTGTCGGTTGTTTGGCTGAGTCGCCTCCTCCAGAGATGCACCAGAGGGTGGGTCATTTTTTCCTTTTGCACAGGATGGTATCTCTTCCTCAACATAGCAGGTGGTGAATTCCTCTGTCGGGTGAGTTGCATTGTAGCCACACAGTTTTCCCAAAGGCGAAATCTTGTCCTCGGTGCCAAAATCAGTGGGAGGATTCCAATTGTCCGGGACTGTGAAAAGAGGGTGCTCAAGATAGCTTTGGATGGCCTCGTCCAGGGTGATCTCTTCCACATACGCCATTGGAGGCGTTCGAGGTCTCCCAGACTTCCTGTGTCTTCACGAGGACGCCAAGGCCAATGCCTGCTCGAACTTCTTCTGCCTCTGCCTGCGTGATTTAGCTGAGTACCAAGCTGCGCCCCTGCGTGTATTTACTCGTGCCCTGGGCATGGTGAAGAACCTAGAGATGTCTGAAGTTCCTAGCAGATTGATAACCCTGCTCCAGAACTTCGGTGGCTCTGTGTTCGGATCTGCGAAATCTGAATGCCTCTCATTGTTGTCAAGCTAGGTGATAAGGAGGAGGATGATAGTGACTGCCATGGCCATTAAGGCTGGCCTCCTAGTGCTTTGGTGTGTTGTCCTGTTCACTTGCGCGAAGGGCCTCGTATCTTGGTTAATCCTACATGGGCTAGTTCCCATTTAAATGCTGAGGGGATGGTTGCTGGTGGGTTGTATTAATGGTGCGGCCCAACGTTTTCTTGCGTGTCTCGACTCTGCAACGTGGCACCCCATCCGAGGGTTGTAGATCGCTGGTGGCTAAGGTTTGGGACCAAGATGAGATGTCTGAGTCTTCCGATGTGTGGGCCTCCCAGCAGAAGTGTTCAGTTCCCATTTCTACTCCTTCGTTTGCCAGGCAATATGCTACCCTGTTTTCTTCTCGTTTCATGTGGGAGGGTGTGATGCTGAGATTGGTTTGGAGAAGGCTCCCAAAATCCTCTAGCAGCCCAGAGAGTCGCCAGCTGGGAGAGATTTTCAATGGATTGCCCCCATGGAAAATCTTGGTGATTAACTGAATAACAATTTGTGAGTCCCCCTCCAAGATAATGTTATGATGGTGTCTGTCAGTAGCTGTTTGGAGACCTCGCAATAAGCATGTTAGCTCTGCCACATTATTTGTTGTTTCCCCTAGGAATCCTGTAATGAGACATAGGATCTCTCCATTGGAGTTTCTGAGTGCTGCTCCATAGCCCGCTGGTCCCGGATTGCCTTTGGAAGCCCCATCGAAGTTTATCTTTATGAAATTAGCTGGAGGGGAGGTCTAGATGATTGGACTACTTTGTTGGTGCTTGTGCTTCTCTGGTGCTAGTCGATTGATTAGATTGCACTGCCAGCTTTGAAGAATGCAATGTTCCTCTGGGTTGCAGTTTAAGTCCTCTATTTTCTAGGATTTACTCATGATAGCTTCCTTGATTAGTGAAACTATTTTCTCCCAAGTTGTGTCTGGCGTGGAAGCTTTGGAGTGGAAGATTTGTTTGTTTCTTTCTTTTCAGATTTGGCAGAGGATGAATCCTGGTAGGAGCTACCAGATGTGGTTTAGTAGGGGATTATTGTAGGTGATAGAGTCCCAATTCTCAATTGTGTCATTGATGTTGCTCCGGTGTTGGTTGGATCGGTGCATTATTTGCGCTCCTTGGTCCCAAATCTGTTGGCTGAAGTGACATCCATTGAAAAGATGTTCTTTGGTTTCCTCTTGCTGGTAGCATAGGACACAGAAAGAGGGCCCAATAAAGCCTCTTTTTCTGAGGTTGTCCCAGGTTAGGATTCGGTTATGTACCACAAGCCATAGGAAGGTGGAAACCTTAGGCCAAAGAGTAGGGTTCCATACTTTGTTCCATATGGTCTCCTTGTTTTGATTCTGGTGATTACCCTATAGGAAGTAAGCTTCCTTTATTGAAAAAGTGCCAGCTGTGGATTACCCCCATATGAGGATGTTCGGACCTTCTCTATTGGGTATTTTCTGGTGGTTAGCATGGAATTTCCAGTTCTATAGATTGAGATTCTCTGGGACCCCTAGATCCCGACTAAAGGTTTTCCAATGGCGCCATTGATGTCATTGTTCCTCAGATTTCCAGAGGTCTTTCACCCTTAAAGATGTATCCTGGTTGAGAGCTTGTTTGAGTGTGTTTAGCTCCTCCAGTTCATCTAGGGGTTTGAATTGCTGCCACGAGTCTTGCCAGAACATGGTGCTTTCTCCATTTTGGACTTCCCAGAAAGCATGATTTTGAACCAGCGTATGATTTTTCCAGGCCGTGTTCCATATGTTGGAGCCCTGTAGTCGGTCATTGTGTCTAATAAGTTGATTATCTGGTGTGAGGCGGGTGTACTTCTACTTCCATATTTGCGCCCATACGGTTGTTAGGGTTTTTAACCATCTCCACCAGATTTTGGCTCCCATTACTTGATTGAGCTTCTCTGGATCATGAAGTCCCAATCCTCTTAGGATTTTTGGTGTGCAAATTCTATCCCAGCTTACTAGCGCCCATTTCTTGTTAGGTTGATGTCCATGCCAGAGGAAGTTTCGCTGGAGTTTCCTTATGGATTTGATGACCTGTTTAGGAGTTGCTAGAGAGGTGAAGAGGTAAGTAGGTAGGGCTTGTAAGACGGATTTGAGGAAGACTAGCCTGGAAGTGATGTTGAGTGGTCTGAAAGTCCAGTTGCTTAGTCTATTGGAGATGGAAAGAAGAAGGTTGTCCCAAGAGATGGATCTAGCTACCGCGCCCATGAGAGGAGTGTCTAAATAGTTGGATGGAAGGGAGTTCTTGGGTATTCCTAGGAGTCTGGAAATGTGGAGCTGGACAGATGTCGGGGTGTTGAAAAAATAGAGTTTGGACTTGTCTAGGTTAAGAGACATGCCTGAAGATTCTGTGAAGTCTGAGAGGAGAGAGTTGAGCTTGTTGGCCTCCTGGGTCGTTGGGGAGTTCAGTAGGAGGGTGTCATCGACAAATTGACTGTGAGAGGGCGCTGGCTAGATATTGTGCAGAGGCAGGCCTTTGAGAGAGGCGTCTGTGACTACCGATTTGATGTAACGTCCCAGGCCTTCCGCCATAAGTACAAACAAGAAGGGCGAAAGGGGGTCCCCTTGTCTGATACCTATGGATGGTGAAAAAGGTCGGGACGAGACCCCATTAACTAAAATGGAGAAGAAGGCTGAGGAGGTGAGATTTAAGATCTAGTCCACCCAATGCTAATCAAATCCAAAAGACTCTAGGACAGCCTGAAGGTACTGCCAGCTGGCTTTGTCAAAAGATTTTGAAAGGTCAAGTTTGATTAATATACCTGGAGTCCTTGATGTTGTGAGGGAGTGGATGACCTCATGAGCCAGGATGATGCTATCCATGATTTGTCTTCCTTCTACATACCCTGCCCGTTCCTTGGAGATGACATGGGTCAGTATGGGTTTGAGTCGATTGGCCACCACCTTTGTTATGATTTTGTAAATTACATTACATAGGGCGATGGGTCTGAACTTTTTAGGGTTTGTGACCCATTCCTCTTTCAGAATGAGGGTGAGAAAGGTGGCATTGAGAGCCGGTAGGACTAGGCCTGATGCTCTCAATTCCTCTACTACCTCCCAAACTTCTTCCCTAACTAGGTCCCAGTAGTGGTGGAAAAAATCAGTGGTGAACCCATCCAGGCAAGGGGCTTTTATTGGGGGCATTGATTTTACGGCTTGGTCGAATTCCTCTTGGGTGATGGGTCGTTTTAGGGATGCGTTTTGTTCCGGATTTACCCAAGAGGGTATGTTCCTGGTGACCCTTTGGATGGCTGTCGTTCTGTCCTCCCTGGTTCGGTTAGAAGGTCTCGGTAGTAGTTGGTCAGCTCTGCCTCTATCTGAGAATGTTCTCTGATTGGATTTCCCTGGCTATCCTCTAAGTGGGTTATTTTGTTGATGTGGCGACGGTGCACCATTGCTCTATGGAAGAATTGTGTGTTCTTTTCCCCTTCTTTGAGCCATTGTACCCTGGATTTTTGTTTCCACAAGATTTCCTCTTGCCTTCTTCTCTCTTATAATTGCACTTGTAGCTTCTCCTCCTCTTTCATTAGTTCAGTGGTCCAGGATCCTAAGATGAATTTTTTTTGTATCTCTACAAGTTTATTTTCTATGTCCTGTATGCTTTGAAGTATGTTTCCAAAGGTCTTCTTGTTCCAGTGTTTCAGCAACTGCTTGAAGTTTTTGAGGCATTGCTGGAATTTATACATGCTAGTTCCATGATCTATTTCCACCTGTGCCCACCAGGATTTTGCTAACTGATGGAAATCCGGGTGTGAGAGCCAGAATTTTTTGAAACAGAAGGGTTTGTATTTGGGTGTTGCTCCTATTTCTAGATTAAAAACAAGAGGCCAGTGATCCGACCCGGTTTTTTGGAGAATAAGAATTTCTATATAAGAGCCTTCTTCCATTAATTCCTCAGTCACCAGGAAGCGGTCCAGACGACAAGCAATGTGTTGGTTGCCCGATCTACGATTGGACCAGGTGAAGGTGCCATTGCTATTTTCTATGTCTACTAGCTTTAGATGATCAATGCGGGTTTTGAACTTACCATTGCCTTGCTCGAGTCTCTTGTTGCCTCCTTTGTTTTCCTCCGGCGACATGATCATATTGAAGTTGCCTCCTAAGATCCAGTTGTGTGTTGTCACCAGAGTCTTGATTAGTGCTAGCCATTCCATGAGTTTATCTTTTTCCTGTTGGCTTTGGGAGCCATAAACATTTGTAATGGCCCCTTCCTGATTCGAGCCTGTGACCTCAAAGTGGGTCGTTATTGTACCTATAGTTGAGAAGGATTTTCTTAGAGTGATGTTGCCTGGGTTCCAGAGGATAGCTAGACCCCCTGAGGCTCCTGTGGAGTCTGTTAACATGGAGTTACATCCTCTCCAGATACATTGGAAGATGGTTTCAGCTTCTTCCCCTGCACATTTGGTTTCCTGTAACATTAGGATGTCTGGGTTTTCTGCTTTGATGCAGTCTCGCAGGATCCTTTGTTTGGATCGACCATTGAGTCCTCTAATGTTCCAGGTAATGATCTTCATCATTAAGAGGGTGGTGTTGGGTGGAGGTGTAGCGCACCTTTTCAGCTACCATGGCTTAATCGCTCTTAAAAGAAAACTTTAACACCACTTGGTACATAACTCATACAGGTATTATACAATCGACATGCATATAAACAAATAAACACATTCTACACAGAGTATTCATATGAGTTACTTCCATAATTAACAATCAATAGCGTTTCAGACTAATTCATA
>SNQJ01S0018182.1:132285-154636 GCA_010110895.2 Picea sitchensis | reverse complement strand
CGCGTCGTAGGTGGTCGCTGTGCGTGAGCCATGGGCATTTAGTGCTCGGTGGGAGTTCGTCGGTCGATGCCATGAATTGGCGTCCCGACGGGCGTCCACGTGTTTTCCGGTTGAGCGCGTGTCACCCCATCCGGGGGATTTCAATTAACAACATTAATATGAAAACTTCCCTCAAATTAATTGCATTCCCATTGACCAGCTTAAGGGTATGTTAGTAATATCTAAAATATTTTATGAATTTTGATATTATTATAAGGAATTTTATTAAAGATATTTTAATTGATTTTTTTAAATGAAAAGATTTATAATTTATCAATTGGTAGTGAGGATAATTATTACTAACTATTATATAAATGTAAATTAATTCATAAATAGTTGTCATTATTTAAGAAAAACTATATCATTTAAAATATAATATTATTTAAAAAAAATAATTCAATTTTATTTATTACTATAAAATTATAATTTTAACATTTAATAAAGAAAATACTATTATATAAATGTAAATTAATTCATAAGTCATTGTTATTATTTAAGAAAAACTATATCATTTCAAATATAATATTATTTAAACTAAATTCATCTTTAATATTATCTATTATCTATTAGTTGTTTTATCAATACTATTTCTCACAAATAAAGGGGGTCTCATACATCAATTTGGTGTCTAGCTTGGCTTGTACCTCATTTGGTGGGAAGAAGGGGCTAAAGTCCCAGATGTGTTGTAGCTGGAAAAATTTAAAAGCAATAAATTATCCTTCTAGATGTTCTCCCTAAGGTTCTGAGAGTAATGAAATGCTTTTCCATAAAAGTAAAGGACCTTTTAAAAAAACAAATAATTAATAAATGCCACGTTTGATAGGGCAATGCATTTGCAATGTCTTTTAATTTCCAATGCATACAACACTTAATGTGTTCCTAACTTCAATTGACATTGCGATGTTCTTTACTTTCCATTGCACATAGCACTCAATGTTCGAACCATAATAAATGAAAGGTAATAAAGGGATTGGAAAAATGTTGCATTGCAAACAAAGGATGCAACACACCCTCCATAAAGAAACCCATAGATGAGACAATATGAGTCCTTGATATGTCAAGAACCCAATGCCCAAAAGCCATACCCCCATGAACCCCATATTCATTACATGAATTATAGATGGTCTTATTGGGAAACACTCCTTGACTTGGGGATTGGTCTACCCAATATGGCACTATGACAACCCTCCCATACTTAAATTGGAAAATTTTTATAACATCATTGAGCATTTGTTTAGTTTGAAAAGGGTGGATCCAATGCACATGTTTGGGTGGTTCTTTCATTAAATGTGGCTTACTTGGCATGATACATGTGACTTGTGGACCCTTGGAGGGCATACTTGTTTGTCTTTGTAGGACCTTTCTTGATGGAAGACATTCATGGAGGAACTAAGCCACTTGGACCCCCATGGGGCTTGAAATCCCATTGGTTGGATGTAACACCCCACTCATTGGAGGCTTTGGAAGATGAAAATTTCACTTGGGAAGGTGGATTTAACATTTTAATGAGGCTTGGAACCATGAAGGAAGGATTGCATCACCCTCATATGCCAAAACGTCCCCCTTGGGAAGCATCACGTCACATATTTGATGGAACGTTTAGCATATCTAGCACATTTGGTGATGTTGTGGGCTTGAAGCCGCACTCTATGGCTTGATTTGGGGATGATGTGACACTCTTATAGCTTGACATCTTATCCTTTGAAGGTTTTTCTATTACACGTGCCACCTTGGAGAGAGTTTTTATAGGATAACATCCCATCATTTTGTTATTTATGGTCATTGTGTAGCCTATGTGGGAAAAAAATTATGTCAGTTAAGCATTGTAACTTAGGTTTTAGACCTAAATTTATAGAATTAATTGTAAACTCGAAAAAATAGGGCTTGGTTTTTCCTCATATAAATATGAGGCAAGTCATATGTCACAAATCATAACTCATCACTTGGATATTTCTCTCTTGGACTAAAATTTCACCATGTTTGGGCAATTTTTTATCTCTTGTTTTTTTCTTACTATTATGGATGCCACACTTGTCTATTGGTGGAATAAAGGCTAGTGACTTCTCTTGGATGTTTATTCTTGGCAAATTGTTGGAATTTTTTGATAAAGTAAGGGTTTTGCATGCTATCTCTTGGATTGGGTAAGGAATTTCTGCAATTTTGTATGTTTCTTCTTGAATTAAAGGTTATTTTGATAAAACCTAGGAGGAGTATAAGGGAATACACCCTCCATCAAGGAAATTTCTGCTATTTTTATTGAAAAGGATTAAGGATTGCTACAAAGAGTAAGAGGGTTTACACCCTTGTAGAAAAACCTTTCTAGGGTTTATCTTCTCTAGGGAGTAAGAGGGTTTACACCCCTACAAGATCATCAAACCCTAGTTTAACTTGGTTGTGGTCAAGAAAGAGACTCCATTAACCCAATAGATAAGGCACTAATTGCATTGGAGATTGAATATTGTTGCATTGGTAAACATGAAATTTAAGAGATTGAATTGTTCAAGTTTGGATTTAAATTCTACATGCTATGGGCTATCTTTCCCCCCAAGGGCGTCTTGATTTGCTAAGTGATTGTGTTGCTGCAACAAACATTAATCTACAACCATTAGGGATGAAAAAAACTCACTCTTTCATACTCTTTTCCAACTTTTCTACCACTAAAATTTACTTGTAAGTTGTGATATTTGTTCTAGTGGTAATACATTATTGATCAAGGGTGGTTTACTTGCTAATTTCAATGGCTAGAACTTGTTACTATAGGAAAAAAATTCGACAATCATTTGGATGCCATAAATATTTGATGATAACACTCACTAACAACCCTCATTTGTCATCAAATTCTTGGTCTAAACATCGGAACATTGTTTACTAGTTGCAAGCTTTATTTCCAATATCACATACTTGATTTTGATGGTTTAATTTTCATCTGTTATAACTTTTTCATTGCTGATATATATTTCTTTACCTCTGAAATTTTGGGACAGCAAAGTTTCTTTTTGATTCCCCACTTGTCTTGAGTCTTATATCATCATATTTGGTCTTTTTTTGTTTTTTATAATGATGTTTTGTAGGTACAGAACCTTGAAAACCATTTACCAACTCCAAACACTCTCTCCTCAAGCCTCAAGTTCACCTTTGACCATGATCTATAGGGATGTTCTTCTAGCTCCTTGATTCTCCCCTTGTAATCCCCCTAGGGTCACCTAGGAAGCCTCCCTTGTGTTGGAATTTTCCTTCAATAAAATGAGGGGGATATCTATTGAGGTGATAGTGATAGGTGTCCCCACTTGTTTCACACATTTGTTTCTTGGCTTGAGAGTTTTCCAAACTACAAACTGTATGATAACAATCCTCACCAAAATACCCACACTCTTTTCAAATAAAAATACATCTAGAAAATCACTGCTACTAACAACCCTCCCCCTAATATTGGTACGATTCAACAACTTATCCTCCATAGATTTTTGTCTCTACATGTTTTCCCTAGACCAACCCCCGCACACCTAGGATCACCACAACCTCTTTATGTTCACCATCATCACACCACCCTCACTATTATTCCATAGTACTTGTCCCTATGTTTACAACCCTTCCTCCACCCTATCACACCCCTATATACTATATACAAGTCCCCTACACCCCAACCATCTCCTTAGGCCCTTATTTGCACTCCCCTCCAGCCTATTTATTTTATTACCCTACTACTTTCAACTGGGATCAAACAAATCAAAACCCCATAGTAGCAACACGATCCAATAACACACAATATCTCTTGCCACTCACACTTTCTTCAAGTATCCATAACTCCCTTACACGACAATGTGAATTTTATTTTCCATACTAGAAACTATTAGCACATGGTATCAATTCTAGTTCTCAGGTATCACATAAGTTTCTCAATAGCACCACTACCCTCTCTTGTGGGAACAATCACTAATAATTCCTCTAGGCCCATACAAATTAAACACACATCAATGGGACTCACAACCACTACAATGTGTTGTAGTCAACCACTTACTCTCCATTAATACAACCATTGATTTCTTCCACCACAATAATATATATTAATTCAATGCCCTCCTTCTAGAAAGTATCCAACAAGGTTATCCTCAGTTCTCTCCGATGTCAAGCCTCACTCTTTTAATTTATAGGTTCACCACCATCAAACCAAGCTTACACTTGTTCACTCATGAGCCTAGGATATCTCATTTAGTTAGTCTTCTCTTAACCTTAGCTCGCCACGAGATAGTGTCTACTTGCAGCATGATGAAGGGAACCATAGTGAGCATCACTCACCTTATGAGATGTACATCATTATCACTTCATTCACCTTAGCTCACCCCACATTGACTCTCATTAGGACACATAGTATTTCCACTATCCTAAGTAAGAGATACCAAGATTCCTTGCATCAAAGATATATGATTTGGGTATATTGAATTTTAGAGAAAGCCAAAATATTAGATATATTTCCCCAAATATTGTATTTGGTCTTCAGAATCATTCTTATGGAGTTCTTTTAATCACTAATGGGATTTGCAATATGTACTTGAGCATGATTTTAAGTATGAACATCTTGGATTGATTCAATTTTTTTTTAATCTGGATTTGACCATGGAGAAGCACGGGCAGCTCGATATAATGTATAACAACGCAGGAATAATCGTTGCAGGTAAAAGCGTAGCGGAGTATGACATGGAGCAATTCGATCGAGTGATGAGGGTAAACGTGAGAGGAGTGATGCTGGGCATTAAGCACGYCGCCCGCGTGATGATCCCGCGGAAGAAGGGCTGCATAATCTCTACTGCTAGCCTTGCAAGTATTGTAGGAGGATGGGTACAACAAAATGGACCTTTCTTTCTCATTAACCACCACTATGCAATTATCCTCACTAGATTGTTCTAACCTCATCCTCGACCTTCCTTACCAACAACAATGCAAGGCTCTATATGATGCTTACCAAAATACCCACACTCTTTTCAAAGACAATTACATCTATAAACTCAGTGTTTAACAACCCTCCTCCTCATCTTGGTATGGTTCAACAACTTATCCTCCATAAACGTTTGTCTCTATATGTTTTCCCTAATCCAACCCCCACACACTAGGATCACCACAACCTCTTTATGTTCATAATCATCACACCACCCTCACTATTATTCCAGTACCTATCCCTATGCTTCCAACCCGTCCTCCACCCTATCACACCCTTATATATTGTATCCAAGTCCCCTACACCCCAACCATCTACTTAGGCCCTTCTTTTCACTCCACTCCAACCTATTCTTTCCTTTACCCTACTTCTCTCAATTGGCATCAAACAAATTAGAACCCCACAATTGCAGCAAGATCCCATAACATGCAAAATCTCTTGGAATTCACACTTTCTTCAAGTAGCCACAACTCCCTTACACAACAATGTGCTTAATTTTATTTTCCATACCAACAACTATCAACAAACAATATTAGTTTCAATTCTCAAGCATCACATAAGTTTCTCAATAGCACGAATACCCTCTCTTTTGGGCACAATCACCAAGAATCCCTCCAAGCCCATACATCTTCAACACACATCAAGGGGACTCCCAACCACTACTACAACATGTTGTAGTCAACCTCTTACTCACCATCATGACAACCATCAGGTTCTTCAACCACAATAATATATATTAATACAGTTTCCTCCTCATAGGTAGTATCCAACAAGGTTCTCTTCAGTTCTCTCTGGTGTCAAGCCTCACTCTTTTTATTTTCAAGTTCAATACCAACACACCAAGCCTACACTTAATCACCCACGAGCCTAAGATATCTCATTTAGTTAGTCTTCCTTAATCTTATCTCTCCATGGGATAGTGTTTACTTTAAGCATGATCAAAGGAACCATATTGAGCATCGCTCACATTTTAAGATGTGCATCATCATCACTTTATTCACCTTAGCTCACCCAACATTGAATCTCGTTGGGGTACATAGTATTTCCACTATACTAAGTGGGAGCTACCTAGATTCCTTGCATCAAAGATATATGATTTCGATATCTTGAATTTCAGAGAAAGCCAAAAGATTAGATATATTTCCTCAAATATTCTAGTTAGTATTTCAAATCATGCTTATAAATTTCTTTTAGTTACTAAAGAGATCTTCAATATGGAATTGATCATGATTTTAAGTATGCACATCTTGGATTAATTCAATTTGCTTTGAATCCCCTTGTTCTACCAGGATTCAATGTTAGTAGCCTGTGTTGTGTTCTTGACTATCGACATAATAACTTCACATATGATTTAATTGGTGGTTTGGAGCACCTCTTAATAATGGTCCTATTTGATCATCTATAATTCCCTTATATGAATTCAACCTTACTAACCCTCATATTAAATCTATCCTCCAAGCTGATAGTCAAATTTTGGGCTTTGATATGTCTAACCAATTATATGTTGTCCAATTGCATACTACCATTTATCTTATGTTTGTTACAACCACTATGATTTCTCTTCACCCTCAGTTGAATGAGAGATCACTTCATGAAAGCATGGTGGCAGGCCTTGGAAACACTACACCAATTGTTCTTTATTTTATAGAACTAACATACCCTAAAAATGGCTAGAACAATATGTTAGTATTTTTTCTAGACTTATACAACCAATAATTCTAAGAATATTATTGATAAATCAAAAGACTAAAGGAAACAAGTTCAGAATATATAAATCTAGTTTTCTAAGAAAACTTGAGCCCAATACTTCCATAAATAAATTTCAATTCCCTAGTATTCCTAGTATTGAGCACTCCAACTAGCTGACAATCCCAACAAAGTCTTGCGTAATAATGGAAGTCAATGTATAGACTATAAATATTGTGATAGTATTAGAAAGAAGTTGAAGAATAAATACCCGAGGATGAGTTTCTAGTATATCCTATGAAATCCAGAAGGTTACCATGACAAGGGTCTACCTCACCAATCATGTAAGGAAAGAACAAATCTAAATGCTTATTCTTTTAGACAAAATATAGATGATAATAAGATTTCTTACCTCAATTTTGTTAAATTTAGAAAAGATGTGGAGACAATCACTTATGAGAAATAGTTACATAACTACAACAATCTTGAACAATCTCTAATGGACAGAAATCTAGATTATATATCTCAAGACATATTAAGTCTAAAAGAGTCAAATGAAAAATTGATGGAGTTTATCTCTACCTTAGATGGAAAAGTAGAATTGCTTCAACATAGTCCAGAGAAATTAACTATGAAAAATATAAAATTAGAAGATTGTGCATCAATATTTTTAGGCTTAAAAGAAGTCATTGAACATGTAACATCCCCAGCCACCGAGGCTGGGCCACATCACACAATATTAATTTATGTCTCTCTAAAACCAAACATAATGTAACATCACCTAACTTACTACTGAACAATTCTACTCCAAAAATCCACTGCCAGATTCTATACTACACACTAGTCTGCACAATATCACTTGAAGTAACGTGCTCAACCTCAAGTTGATTGATTCCACACTAACTTTATCATTTTAACACAACTTTAAGAATCACAAGTAACTGAAAACAATTGGGCACGAGTACATTGATCACAGAACACTACTGTGCGCAAAACCATCTTGGCATCACACACTAATTTTGCTTTCCTTATGCACATGGTTTATTTCCCTGTATGCACACATGAGTTCCAGCCTCATGTGCACACATGCTACTTTCATGTGCACCCGACCATTCAAACATTGCCTCGAAGACACATGACCTATATCAAAGGATAACTTAACAGGAAAACGTATCAATAAATGTCATACTTATGCACAACTACAAATAATGACTATCAACATCACACATACATGTGCAAACATCATTAAACACAATAACAACAATTACTTATATGCGACAAAATACAAGAATCAACCCATATTACATATAGATAATTAAGAAAACAGTAATTGCGACAAGCACTCAAAGACGCTTATCTTTTATGAAAGTCACCAACTGCGCACAAAACATAGACGTTCCTCCAAGCCATAGACTATGTTTCTCATATAATTCCAACAACAAGTCACCCCCGAGATGGGGCTTAAATCCACTAGGGAAAAATGGTTCCTAATGCCATTCTAAGGTCTGATACTCTATAGAATTTCTTAGTCCAAGGTGCCAGTGCTGCAACAAGCCTACAATATCTCATTCCCCACACACTTGTCACACCCAAGGAAGTGTTCCCCTTCTTTAATCAACAGTCCCCTGGCTGCCTCACTTCCCTTCCATGGTTCCAGCTACAGGCTGGATAGGAAGTATCTGAGCCTTGCATATAATTCCCCACACACCAAGGAACAAATCCCAGAAAAAATCTCACCTAGAGAGTATGCTCATGGGCCTAACAACCTACCTCTTCAACAACAAATATCTCACCCAGAGAGACTGCTCACGGGCCTGATAACCCACCTCTTTGAAAACATAACTTTGAATACAACACATAAATCCCTTACAAATTTCTTTGCAAATAAGGTACTAGTCGTATTTTCTAGATAGTCCAACCCCTTATGCAGACGAGAAAATGAATAACCATCCCCCCAAAATACACTAAGGCTAGAAATATACATTCCATGCCTTAAACTCAACACTTCACCTTCAGAAGTAGCTTAATACACTTGGTGACTCGTTCCCTACCCTCGGGAATTTAGGATAAAATAATTATTCATAACTTTACACTTTTTAAGAAATTTTAATAAAATATTCCCTAAGACTTAAGTTCCCACCTTTTTCCCTTTTTCTGGTGGAGTTATCTTCCCATCTCTTTTTTTCTAATCTTTCTACGCATAATGATGTGATATTATTAATGAGTGTGATTACATTTACATCGATAGGTGCACTGGCCTATTTGCGTCTCGGTTGACCAACCTCATAACCATAGAGGCTCTCTAGCCTCAATACATATACATCCATATATATAAACCATCTTGATGCACACTTCATAGAAATTCCCGTGCACTTACTCAAGTGCACGCAACACTGTAAAATGTGTGCACTTACTTAGGTGTGCGAAACACTCTGAAATGTGTGCATCATTTCCTTGATAAAAATCCTACATGCACTTACCTAGGTGCACGAAAAACCAAAATTACGTGCAAACAACTCACCATCCTATATGTACATAAATACATTTACAATTGATACCATGTCTCACCAACCTATATGTACAATTACAAAGGGTTAAGATCGGGGACATTACAGAACATACCCTAACGGATGTAAATTGGTCCTCGGAATCTTTTCCTTCATTTGTCTTCATTCCTACTATTCGTAGTCCTAATAGAGCCTTAATGTCTAAATATTCATCTTCCTCTAATGAAAAGGAAAAAGATAAATATTTAGAGAACAAAACTCTAGCCATATATGCCCTACATATTTTTTACTTTAGTAACCCTCGAGAACATAAGGTTGGAGTCTTGCTCTGAGGTGTTATAAAAAGATTAAAAAGAATAATTGGAGAAATGAAAGAGGTACATGAACAAATAAAATTATTTAAATTTCAAAGGCTATAAAAAGAAAAAGAGACATGGAAAAGTTATGCATGATGATAAAAGAAGTCATTGGAGAGAATAACAAGAAACAATAACATATCTCCCTCCTCCTCTTTATTTGAAACTAGGTCTATTGTATATTACAAATGGTTGCCATAGAAAGGACCTCCTCTACAAAATAATCCTTGTACTCCATGGACACAAATGGAATCATGGGGCTGAGTTTCCACAAGAGAGGGGGTCCATGGGTGAGAATTGTTAATGTATATTAATCCCAAGTCACCTTTCTAAAATTGTTTTTTGGTACAAACCTTTTATTTTCCTTTTGAGTGTATTAAATCCTTAATCACTAAATACATGTAAGAGGGTTGGTATGAAAATTCACCTTACATAGTTATTCAAAGCATGGGGTTGAGTACAATAAACATAGGGGAATGTGAGATTCAACATGCATGGGTACCATGAAATTTGAATGAGCATTGTAGGTATTTTTTACATGTAGTTTTTGGCACATCAAGAGTGTGGTAAGTGCTATAGATTGAAGACATACATAGTGGGTTTTGTGGGAATCTTGTTGGAGTTGTAATTGCATGAAGAAGTAAATTGTTAGGCATGTAGAGTAACATTTTTTTGTAAGAAATCACCCTAGAGTAGTGTGTTTGATGTTGTGAGTTTTTCTTGTTATAGCTAGTATTTCTAGAGTTCCCAATAAGAGAGATTTCCTAGCTAACTTGTGTTGGATCCCTAGAGGGAAGTGGGATTTCCTGAAGGAATATGTTGTAAGTTTTAAACCTATGAAGTAAATCAATGCATATAGATTCTTAAGAAAAAAAGAAATTAATCAATGTCTCATACACACAGTACACAAAGATTTATGTTGAAAACCCTTAACCGGGAGAAAACTAGCCTTCCTTGGTGTCGCAGCTTTCAACTCTTCATTGTATTAATTTCACCATTAACAATACAATATATACAACATTTTAGGTATTCCGCAACTACCAAAACCCTAATCCCTTAATCCAAGATTAATTTAGAAAATTACTAAAAATAGCAAAATCTACACCAAAACCCTAATATCGTCAGACGTAGTTGTCGAATTTGACATGCCCACACAAACACATTTAAAGAATATAACACACAACCAAAATTCTCCCACTTGTTGTTTTCTTTGCATACAGGGGTTGACAGGATTACATAGTCAACAATCCAGGGCAACAATGCCCATTGTTACTCTACACCAAGAGAACTTCTCTGTGCTCGTAGACTTTGTCAATGAATATGAAACATTATTCAAAGTGTCAACCTTTTATAACAACACCTTCTTTTCTTCAACCATGTCTCTCACAAAGTGATACTGAACATAAGTATGCTTTGTCTTCGAATGATAAGCAGGGTTATTTTCTAGGAAGATTGCACTCTGATTGTCACAATGTAATCTCAGTACTTGTTGTACCAACCCGATACCTGAACACAATCTCTATAACCATACTTCTTCCTTGCTTGCATGAGTGGCTGCCATGTATTCAACTTCTGTAGTTGAGAGTGCCACTACAACATGTATTTTTCTCATCCAACTGATTGCTCCTCCAAATAGGTTAAACACATACCCACTTGTAGATCTTCTGCGATCCAGATCTCCATCCCAATCTGCATCAAAAAAATAATGTATGTCCAACACTCTATCCAATCCCGATATTCCTTGGTAGCATAATACATAACTAGTAGTGACACACAAATACCCAAAGACCCTCTTTACTGATGTCCAATGCTCCTTCCCTGTTTTTGACATATACCTGCTCAAAACTCCTACTACATGTGCCATTTCTGGTCTAGTAAATACCATTGCATACATCAAACTACCAATTTCACTGGCATATGGAACATGGGACATGTCCTCTTCTTCTTCCTGTGTATTGGGACATTGATCTGCAGATAATTTTACACCTATAGGAATAGGAACCTTGACCGGTTTAATTCCATGCATATTAAACCTCTGCAATATTGTCTCAACATATTTTCTCTGATTCAACCAGAGTTTCATGTTTCCACGATCTCTTTTAATCTCCATTCCCATAATGAATTTAGCAGCATCGAGATCCTTCATGTCAAATTTGGATCATATTTGTGATTTCACCTCTTTGATAACATCCATGTTATTTCCTACCTACAACATGTCATCAACATACAACACTACATAAATGAAGTGATTACCAACCTGCTTGGAATATACACAGTGATCAACCCTGCTTCTCACAAATCCCAATCCAAGGANACTACATAAATGAAGTGATTACCAACCTGCTTGGAATATACACAGTGATCAACCCTGCTTCTCACAAATCCCAATCCAAGGATGTATGTGTCAAACTTTTGGTACCACATCCTAGGTGATTGCTTCAAACCATATAGTGACTTATTTAGCTTACATGCCAACTCTTTCTTTCCCTTCACCACAAATCCTTCTCGCTGCTTCATGTAGATTTCTTCTTCTAGATACCCATGTAGGAATGTTGTATTAACATCCATCTGTTCCACTTCAAGATAAAAAATGACAACAATAGATAAAATAAATCTAATAGAAGTTAACTTGACAACAGGAGAACAAATATCACCAAAGTCAATTCCCTCTACCTAGGAATACCCTTTTTCTACTAACCGAGCTTTGTATTTCTCCACTTTTCCTTCTGCAATAAACTTCTTCTTAAACAACCATTTTCTACCAACATATTTTCTTCCAGCTAGAAAATCAACTAGATCCCATGCCTCATTCTTATCCAAGGCATCCATTTCTTCAACCATGGCCTTCTACCAAAGTTTACTATCCTCTGAATTCACTGCTTCCCTGACAGTTCTGGCATCATCATTAGTAATAGATAAAGAAAAATTAGAACGGAAATCAGGTGGAATATACCTTTCTGGTTGCCTTATTTCCCTCACTAATCTCCTCAATACCGAGGTATGATGTTCTTCTTCTTTTTCATCATCTTATTCAATTGATTCATATTTTGCATCATCCAACTCAAACTCTATTTTCTTAGGTTCTTCTTTCCTTGGTAGGAATTCCTATTTGGAAACATATTTCACCTCTCTAAAAACAACATCCCAACTATAAATAGTTTTCTTAGTTTCTGGGTTCCAAATATTGTAGCCTTTCACACCATCTTTATAACCAATAAAGATACACTTTTCAACTTTATTATCCAACTTACTCCTATTTTCCTTTGGAACATGTTCATAAGCATCACAACCAAACACTTTGAGATGTTCAAGAGAGGGTTTTTTACCATTCAATAACTCATGTGGAGTTTTATCATCCAACGCCGATGAGGGTGATCGATTGACTAGGTAACATGTTGTATCTACTGCCTCTGCCCAAAATTCCTGACCTAACTCAACACCACTAAGCATGCTTCTTGCATTTTCCATTAGTGTCATGTTCATCCTTTCTGCAACTCCACTATGATTAAGTGTGTATGAAGTAGTATTCTTCCTTTCTATACCACACTTCTTACAGAATTATTCGAATTCATTTCCGCAAAATTCTCCACCATCATTTGTCCTCAATACCTTTATTTTATTCTCTGTTTGATTTTCTACCAGAGCCTTAAACTCTTTAAATTTATCAAATACCTCAGATTTCTTTCTAAGAGAATAAATCCATGTGTTCCTTGAGAAATCATCTATGAATGAAACATAATACATAGATTTACCAATTGATGGAACATGCACAGGTCCAAAAAAATCACTGTGTATCAAATCTAAGATCCCCTTTGCTCTTGTAGCACCAAATGGGAATCTCACTCGATTCTATTTACCATATATGCAATGTTCACATAAATCAAAATCCAAAGTGAAATTAGACATACCTTCAACCATACCTTTACCATGTAGTGTTCAAAGGCCCTTTTCTCCAATATGCCACAGTCTTTGATGCCACAACATGGTCTTCTTTCTAGGGACAATATTGGTCTTGTCTTATTTATTTCTCCACTCAAGGACAACATAACTGTTACACCCATTAGTATAAGTGATTCCCAACAACTTGTACAGATTTCCACACCGAACTCCCCTCGTCAACACCATTTCTCCTCATACCATCTTGTAAGTTCCCTTTCCCAATACAATATCCACACCTGCATCATCAAACTTGCTTACATATATTAGGCTCCTGGACAGTTTTGGAATGTGCAAAACCCCAGGGAGAGTTCTAATCCTTCCATATTTTAGCAACAACATAACCCTTCCACGTCCCATGATTTTGGTTGTCGATTCATCTCCTAAGAATACATCACCATCATCCTATTTTTCATATTCACATAACCACTCCTTGTGAGGAGTCATATGATATGACACACCTGAGTCTATCAACCATACAACACAATCTGCATGTGTACTTGTAGATACCAGGTAAACATCACCTCATTCTTCAATAGAGGTTTTCTCCTCTGTGGAAGAGGCATTGTCAGATCCCTTTGGTTTATCAACCTTCTTAGACTTGCAATATTTATTATAATTCCTTGATTTACCACACTTCCAACATTTTCTCAAATATTTTCCTGGAGACTTAGATATACCTTTATATTTATATCTCCCCCCAAATACTTACCAAGACTCCTATCTTGGGTACGACCTCTTACAAATAAAACATATGTGCTCTGACCATCCATGCTTTTCCACCTCATCTCTTCAGATAACAAGGATGCAACTACATTCTCATACATAAATGTGGATTGAGTGGTACTACCAATTGCTACAACCAGATTATCCCAAGAGTCTGGAAAAGAACATAACAAAGTAATACACATATCTTCTTTTGCAATCATAATATTAACAGAGACAAGTTGACTTACCAGAGTATTGAAGGAATTTAGATGTTCTATCACATAATCTCCATCTTCCATCCGAAGATGATACACCTTATTTCAACGAAACAACTTGTTTACCAAGGAATTTGATTGATACAAATTCCCTAACTTATCCCATAGTTCCTTGGCTATAGATTCTCCTGAGACATTCAATAACACCAAATTTACCAGACATAGTTGAATAGTACTCCTTGCTCTTGTATCCAACATCTCCCAATCTTCCTTTGACATACTAGTAGGTTGTGTACCAAAAGATTGTGTACCAGTAGATTGCGTGCCAGTAGACTACGTACCATTAGGCTGTGTACCAGGATACATAGCGATCCATTGTTATTCGTCTACAAGAAGGTCCTCCATCTTGAGATTCCATAGCTCAAAGTTTTTACCATTGAACTTCTCAATCTAGATTCTAGAAGATCTCACAATTCCTCTCTCTACACTCAAATCACCGCTACAAAATCTCCCATTGAAGCCAGGTTTATCATAGACCCAATATAAACTTGATCTATCAAGACCGATCCAAAACCTCAACAAAAAAGGTGCCCCCCTAAAGACAAATTGAGCTCTGATACCACCTGTAAGTTTTAAACCTATGAATTAAAGCAATGCATACAAATTATTAAGCAAAACATAAATTAATCAATGGATCATGCACACAGTACATAGAGATTTACATTGGAAACCCTTAATCGGGTGAAAACCATCATTCCTTGGTGCCACACCTTTCAAATCTTCATTGTATTAATTTCACCATTCAAAATACAATATATACAATATTTTAGGTATTACGTAGCTACCAAAAATCTAATCCCTTAATCCAGGATTAATTTAGAAAACCCTAATATTGTCAGACGCAGTTGTCGAATCTGACGCACCCACACACACATGCAAAGAATATAACACATACCCAACATATGTGGCAGAGAATGGGATCTCATTCTTTGTGTTGTGCAGGTTGAGGGGAAAGAGAGTTGGTGCATTGGGATGATTGTAGGAAATTATATTGTCGTGGGTTATTTTGGGCTATGAGTGGAAAATAGACACCCTCAAGAGACATCCTCTCATGTGAATTCATATCCCTAACTGAGGGGTGAATTTCTATTGAGAATTGAAGAAGCAAGTATATAGTTGGGTGGAATGTACATCCTTTGCAGTTGGTTTCACATTGTCTTCCAAAGATAAATGTTTTATCTATGTTCTTTGTTCTTAATTATGGGTTTTGATTGTTGTGCATTATACACTACTCTTTGAGTGAATTATTTCTATTGTGCATACTAGATAGCCTACATTCATGATTTTAATAATTCTATGAGATGCATGTTAAATCCTTGTTGCATGGATTTAATTTAATGGGTATAAAAAAATATTTATGGGGTTAGTAGTGGGTGTGCTACAAAGTGGTATCCAAGTGATGGTTGCAACACTAGGCCTGTATGGGTTTGCTAAAATAGAGAAAAGTTTAGTCTGTGTGTTGAGTTGGGTGAAAAATTATTTTTTCCCAACATGAGGAAGTAGGGTCAAGGCCCAAAGTTTTTTATTTTTGAATGATGATTGGTGGAGTATGGGGGTCAATTTGGCCGAACTTGGTTTAGAGAGTTGATATTTTGGGTTATGCGATAACCACAACAACTACAAGCTTAATTTCAAAAAAATCGACAAAGTGTCGAGAAGATAAAAAATCATCGGCAATATAGTGTATATCGCCAAACAAAAATATATTTTGTGGTTGATATAAGGAACATTGATAGAGAATTTTTTTTTCCAGAAATATATTGTTGAAGAAATAATTTTTGCTAGCAGTATATCAGTGAAGAAATATTTTCTCCACTGATATATCAACGAAGAATTTTTTTTTACAGCGATATATCGACAAAGAATTTTTTTTGCCAACGATAGATCGACATTTTTTTTTCTAGCGATATCGACGAGGAAAATTTTTTGTCAACGAGAAAGAAATATAAATTTCATCGATGAAGATAATGTTTTAGGGAAAAACATCAACAAGAACAAAAGATAACTTTCGACGATGAATATAATTTTTGAGGGAGAAATGTGGGCGAAGAAAAATATAAAATACAATGGAACATCAACGAGAATAAAAAATTTCAAGATGAAACATCATTGGAAAACATAACATTTTGGTGTGATACATTAGAAAATAAAATAAGTCAGCCCGATATGTCACTAACAAAGAAAATAAATCACAATGGTATGTCGTTGATGAAAATTTGTTGGGAGAAATAAAATTTTCAGGAGGGTCGATATGTCGTTGCAAAGATAAATTGTGGAAGCAATATGTCGTGCAGGAAAATAATTATAAGGCATGATAAAGGAGGAGAGAAAGAAAAAAGATAAGAGAAAGGAAGAGAAGAGAAAAAGAGAAAGAAAGAAGAGAGAAACGAGGAGGAACAAGGAGACAGATGGACACGTATTAAAAGAATGTTTAGAGCCAAAAACTTGTTTTGGCCATAATAGGAGTAGTTCAAATCATAATTAGATGAAATTTAAAGGGTATGTCCGCAATGACGGAGGATACCAAAGTTCTAGTGAAATCCTTTGGCTAGTTCTGCATCATTTTTCTAGAAAATCCAAAATAATGGTTTTTGAATATCATGGAAATGCCCAGTGACCAAGACCTAGATTAAGATGATTTTTTTATAGAGAGTCCAAAATAAAGAATGAATATACCTAGTTGGTATTATGAGAAAAAGTTAAGGGAGTTGGAGTTGTGGTGTCGAAATAGGGAAATGTTCACTATTTCTGGACACGTTTTAGGGATTTTTAAAATCTCCACAGGAGGAAAAGGGACCCTAGATCACCAGTCTAGAAAAAACATTTAGTCAACATTTTACCTTCTCATCAAACGAGACAACTTTTTCTTGAGGAATATTTTCCTAGTTTTTCTTTATTTATGAGATAAATGGTTTTTGCTAAAAATTCTATATCTGGAGAAAATGCAAAAGGGACAAGTTGACAAATCCACATTCATGTAGAAGTTGGATGGAGCATCAGATCATAAATATGAAAGCTTTTGCATGTTCAAAATCAAGGATGCTATCAATGTTCAATATACAAAATTTCCTCATTCTTTCCCGATTTCTTTCTACAAGAGGTAGAAGTTATCCCTTGAGATTATTGGTACCGGTGAAACAAGTGCAAAAAGAGGTGAAACTGTTGATTTTGGAAGGCCATAACTTTCAACTCATAAGTAATATCAAGAGACATAAATACAAGCATCGAAAAGATAATACACATGTCATATTTTTAAATATTATATTTTTAAATATTATAATTTTGATTAAACTATCATTGTTCTTCGAAAAATCGACGCAAATAAGGCTCTATAGATTAATTAATGACAATATTACAATATGCATAATTCTAAAAGTAATTGTTGCATGCACATTTTTGTAAAATTAGGTAAAATTAGAGGTATGGGATAAAATATTTGGTTCTTATATGAGGACTAGAGATATGGATGGTGCACAAGGATCTTACATCCATTGGGATGAGATTCGAAGTGAGATATTTTATTTGGTTAACTGGATACTATAGGAGATTCATTGAAGATAATTTCTTCAAGGTTGCACATCCAATCACTTCACTGCAAAATAAGGGAACAAATTTTGAGTGGACATCCAAATGTGAAGAGAGTTTCCAACATTTGAAGGAATTATTAACCAATGCATCAATTTTAAAGGTTGCAGATCCAAATGAGTATTTTGTTTTGTGCACAGATGCATGCAAGGAAGGGCTCGATGGAGTCCTTACACAAAATGGGCATGTCACATGTCATGAGTGAAGGAAGCTTAAAGAGCATGAAGAAAAATATGTTACCCATGAATTAGAGTTGGAATCCATAGTTCGCGCCTTAAAAATATGGAGGAATTATCTCATGGAAAGAAAATTTGAGTTAAGGACAGATCATAGTGGTCTGAAATACTTGTTTGAGTAGTGAATGCTAAATTCCAGAAAAACCAGATGGTTGGAATTCCTCAATGAATATGACTTTGATATCAAGCACATCAAGGGTAAAGAGAATAAGGTGGTTGATGCACTTAGGAGGAGGGTGCATGATATCATATCATGCAAAAGTTACAGAAGGATTATACGCTGCTAACGTTTAAAGACCACATGTTGGAAGAGTAGAGAATCCTCTTGTTCAGGGACAAGGTTTATGTTCCTAATTCTCTGAAGTTGAGAAATTTAGTGTTGAAGGAGATGCACAATGTACCATGTGTTGGTCATCCAAGGTACCAAAAGACAACTTCAGTGATAAGAGGATAGCATTTCTAGCATACAATGAAGAAATATGGTGCATGGAATGTCATAAAGTGAATATTAAACAAAAACATCAAGTATGATTGTTACAACCTTTTCCCATTCTTGAACGGAAATAGGAAGCAATTACCATAGATTTTATCACCAATGTTCCAAGAACAACAAGGCAACATCATTCCATCATGGTAGTGCTTGACAAGCTTACAAAGGCTACACGTTTTATACCGATGAAAATGAATGATAAGGAAGACAATATCACCGAGATTTATATGAAGGAAATTGCTAGGCTACATGGTGTGCCGAAGGAAATAGTGTTATACATAGATCCCAAGTTCACCTACAACTTTTGGAAGGGTTTATTTAAGGTATTTAGGGATAATTTGAATTTAAGTATAGAATATCACCTAGTTTCAGATGGGAAGATGGAGAGGATCAACTAGATAATTGAAGATATGTTGAGAACATGTGCAGTAGAAAAGCCTTCTAGGTGGGAGGACTATGTTATTCTAGTTGAGTTTGATTATAGCAATGGGTATCAAGGATCATTGAAGATGAGCCCATTTGAATCCTTTTATGGTAGAAAATGAAGTATGTCAGTGAGTTGGGATAAAACAACAAACATAGTTGCTATTGGACCAAAATATCTAAGGGAAATGGAAGAACAAATGGTAAATTATCAGGCATAATTTAAAGGTTGCGTGGGATGGTAAAACTAGTTATGTAGAAAAAAGAAAGACATGTAGAGAATTAGAAGTGGGTGAAGATGTTTTTTTAAAAGAAAAGAATAAGAGGATCTCCTTAATATTAGTAAGTTTCCCAAAGTTGGTTGCGGGATATTGTGGGTTGTTTGAATTTTTAGAGAATATAATCCCAGTTTCATACATTATTTCATTGTTTGCATTCATGATAATTTAGAATGTGTTTCATGTGTCTTTATTGAAGAAATATGTGTCTAATCCTAACCCCATGATTTATTGGAATGTGATTCAAGTGGAACACGAAGGGGAATTTCAGGTGGACCCAATGCCCATCCTGGATCGGAAAGTCAATGTGCTTAGGAACAAAGCCATCAACCTAGTAAAGGTCTAGTGGACCTATTGTGGTCCTGAAGACACCACACGGGAGCACGAGGATACGAGGCAGGAGTACCCACAAAGTTTTGAAAATTTTGAAGAAAACTGCATGTATATTTTTATATAATTGTGTAAGGATTCGTTATGGAAACTTGATTTTCTAGAGCCATAACTCGTAGAATTCCTATCTGACTTTTTTTAGATTCCTGGAATGGAAATGATACATCCCCAGGGACTGTAGTGCATAGAAGGGGGTACAATTATTTAGGTTTTATAGGTTGAGGGGAACAAGATATTGCTGGTTAGAATTGTTATAGGAGTTGTTAACTTGCGAAAGTATTAAGTACTAAGATGTAAAATTTTGTACATGATTATTGGTATGGTGTTGTGCATTAAGGGCGGTGAAAATTATAAGGGGATGGGAATGTAACATCCTCGTTTTTAATCATCATTTCATCAATGTTTAATGTAAATATTATGTATGGTCACAGGCCCAATGTTGTAATATGTAAACATTGTATATTGAAAATAATAAAATAAATAAATCATCAATTACAGATAGACACAAACGAAGTCATGGGGGATATTTGTTCACAAGAGAGGGGGTCGTAAGGGGGGAATTATTTATGTGTATTAATCCCAAGCTACCTTTCTAAAAGAATTATTGTGTATCATCCTTTTATTTTTCTTTTGGGTGTATCAAAGTCCCAATCATTGAATACATGTAAGAGGGTTGGTGTGAAAAGTTACCTCACATAGTTATTGAGAGGATGGGGTTGAGTACAATCAACATTGGGGAATGTGAGATTAAACATGCATGGGTAAAAGGAAATTGGAATGGGTAATGTTGGTAGTTTTTATAAGCAAGTTTTGGGACAACAAGAGTGTGTTGAGTTATAGATCTTGAAGACAGTCACAGTGGGTTTTTTGGGCAGCTTGTTGGATATGTAATTGCATGAAGAAGTAGTTTTTTAGGAATGTAGACTAATATTTTTGTGTAAGAAATCACCCTAGAGAAGTGAACTTGATGTTGTGGTTTTTTCTTGTTGTATATATCCTTCCTAGTGTCCCCAACAAAATATATTTCCTAGAAATCCTATGTTGGAGTCCCGAAGGAAAGTGGGATATCCTAAGGGACTATTTGGTGAAGAAGGAGATCACATTCCTTGGGTTGTGCAGGTTGTAGGGAAAGAGATATGGTGGATTGGGATGACTATAGGAAATTATCTTGATGTGGATTATTTTGAACTGGGTGGAAAATAGACACCCTTAGGAGACATCCTCTCTTATGGATTCATAGCCCCAACTCACAGGCAACTTTTTGTTGAGAATTGGAGCAGCAAGTCTATAGTTGGGTGGAACATCCATCCTCTGTAGTTGGTTCCACATTTTCTTACAAAGACAAGTGTTTCATCTTTGTTCTATGTTCTTAGGTTTTGATTGTTGTGCATTATACTATGTTCTTTGAGTGAATTAATGTTATCGTGCATATTAAATAGTCTACATTCATGATTTTAAAATTTTTGTTAGATGCATGTTAAATATTAGTTGCTTTCATTTAATTTAATGGGTATCAGAAAAAAAAATTATGGGGTTAGTAGTGGGTGTGCTACAGTCTTAAATCTTTACCAGAACTAGAATTTTCAAATTCATATATTCTCTTTATCCCTTTGATAGAACATCCTTTATAACTACCATCTGCAAGGGATTCATTTCCTCTTCATTTCCCTCATAGGTAACTTAAGGATCAAGATTTTTATCTATATATGATATAGGTGGATATTGGTGGCCACCCACCTATTCCAACTAGATCACATACATATGTGATGTTGGTAGTTTCAATTTTCCTCTTGGCAGTTTGTTTCTAGCTTTTCAGGTCCTAAACTTCCAGGGCCATTTTTAGGCCCTAAACAATGTTTTTTTGGGCCCGCCACAGTCACACTATAGAGAGAGTTAGAGTGTGACAACATAATGTGTATTCCTGAGATAGATCTTTCCAATGGGCTATCATGCACCTAAACTAGAGATCTTATGAAAAAGTTATGACCCTAGGAAAGTGATGTACCAACTTACCCCAATAAGGCCCACATGACTTTAGGTGCTTCATCTCCTAGGGTTAGGTTTTTGGATGTCTAGGGTTTTGGAATTCATGTTTGATGTAAAAAGGACTTTGGAGCCGTATTGTACTCATATTCTTGCGAATGAGCGCAACCATCACATCTCTTCTCATAGATAAGCCAACACCATTCTAGTAAGATTATTCTAGTCTACATTTTACAGTTTTAGAATATTTCCTTATTGAATAGAATCCAAGTTTTACTGTATCTCTTTTATTTTTCATTGTATCTTTGTGTTAATAATATAGATCTGTATTCGCCCGCAGGGGTGTAGACCAATTGGCATGTGCCATGTAAATGGAAGGAATTGTGTAAAGGAGGTCTCAAGTTTGATTCTCACCCTGCTTTATCTGTGTTCCATGCTTGTGGGATGTGGCACACTTGGGGGTATATGGGTAGCAGATGGGTATCGACCACGTGTCACGTGAGTACGAGAACCATGAGTTGTCGAT
>SNQJ01S0018182.1:91303-124978 GCA_010110895.2 Picea sitchensis | reverse complement strand
AAGAATCATTTCCGCACCCTGACCGTTGACACAGTGCGGAAGGTCCGCAGTTTGACTGAATGCAGCCTGCGGAAACAAGGAATTTCCGCAGGTCAATATATATGCAGCCTGCGTACTGTCTTCAAAAGAGTGATTTTGAGAAATTGACAAGTGTAACTTTCTTCATGAAAATGATCTTAAAGAAGAGTCAGATCTTCTATCACCATGTCATTATCATGTCATCATCTTGATAACCAAAAATGTGGATAACACCTGTGCATGGGATCTCTGTACACCTTGTGCAATCCCAAAACCAAAATCGTGAGTCTATTTCGTGATTGTTGAGCCTGTTTAGGAAGCCCATGTCTATTTTCCCAGTTGGCTATTGTGGCCACGTAGTGCTGGACTGCGCATGGCTTACTGGCCAGTGTGAGTTCATGCTTAGCCTGTGTGTAACCTCTCTCTAGGTGAGGGAGGTGATTGTTGTTGGAAGAGGTAGGTTGTTAGGCCTGTGAACAACCCTCTCCAGGTGAGAGAGTTTGTTGGGAAGTGGTTTCTTCCAAAGAGTGTCCAACACCATCTTCGGGCTCTGAGACTTCCTGATCTAGCCTGTTGCTGAGACCCAGAGAGGGAGGTGTAGCACCGATGGAATGTGATTGTGAAGGTGTATACTCCTGAGCGGAACAAACATGTGGGGAATGAGAGTCCGGGAGTAGTGGGCGTAAGATGGGATCTTGGGAAGGATCCTTCCAGTCATTCTATGTTGTTTTCCCTGTAACCTCAGCCTAGCCTAGCATTCCTTACCTTGGGGTGGAGCTTAGTCCCAGCTCGGGGGTGACCCATTACTGATCTTGATGAGCAGTGTGGTCTAAGGCTTGGAGGTTCGTGGAAGGCTTGGATGTGGTTGGTGGAATTACCACCATTTCAAAGATATGTACCAGACGATGTTTTAATTATGTTTTGCATGTGTGTGTATTTATATTTATCATGTATTCTGATGTGCATATGAATTAATGTTAATTCCATGGATTATTTATGTCAACAGTAATTTTGTGCTGACTCTGAGTTTAAATGTGTTTAACCTGTTTTAAATGCATGTTATTAATTAAGCATAAAATGATGTTGTTCCGCAAAGTAGCGTCTGCCTGGCCAGTGGGTTGGATGATGGTCGGGGGAGCGTTATAGTAGTAGACCAATTGACATTGATAGAGCTCAACTCAGACTAAATGGAGCATGCATTCACTGATCATATCCTGGACACACAAGTTAAGGGCACTCACCAACATAATTTCCAACTTTATTGTGTTTTCAAAGCAATTTAACTCCTGCACCAAGGCAAGTGGCTCACTAGGGGCCAAATCCAACAAAAATTTCCCCATCTGATGAGGGAACTCAACGTAATGGAAACCATTGCTTCCTAAAGGGGGAGGATTGATCTAGGTGGATATCGATGTTGGTTTGTTATATTATTTGTAGTGAAAGACTAGTCAAGGTGAATCAATTGATGGTTGAAGTCAAGGTAGATCGACAACATCGAAAACAAGTTGAAGTCGAGGTGGATCTACAGTAGGTCGAAGTCGAGGTAGATTGATAGAAAGTCAAAGTTTGAGGGAGTCGATCGGATAAAGTCGAATTCGAAGATATCGACGACAATTCAACTGACAAGAGGTCAAAGTGTGGGTGTGAGATGACCGAATAGAGACCAAATGAAGGCCAAGTGGTATATGATTGGTAAACCCAACTTGGAGTTGACTGTAACAAAATCCTGGGATTTGCGGGATTTGTAGCCAATGATATGCGTGGATTTGTAACCTTTTTTGGGTGCCAATATCTAGGGGTTTTCCTATTTTAAATCCTATAATTAGGTGTTTTGTAAGGTTGTAAAGGCTATTGTTGTAAGGTAATCATAGAATGCACTTTTGTAGGTTAATGCATGTGTAAGTGTAGGTTGTTTCTCATAGGTATGTAAGTCAAATTGGCTACAAGGTTGTTCTTTCCTGTGCAAGAGGGTATGATGTCGATTGTGTCTTAGTTGTGGACCAAGGTTAGACATTTAACCTTTTATTTTGATTGAATAAGACAACAAGAGATATGAACGCTCAAACGAATGTTGGTTTTCTCGATTAAGGGTTTCCAGGGTAAAATATCGGTGTAATGTGTGATTGCTTGTGTAATTTTGTTTCTTGGTTAATTTCTTCTTCTCTTCTTCTAGGATTAGAGTGGGTTCTTTTCCTCCCATATTGTAAGGGTTATTTTCCTCCCTTCCAGGTGTGAGAATTCAAAGGTAATTATAGCTTGAGGAAGTTGTTCAGATCGAGAATAATCATGATACGATGCGGTTTGAACTGAGAAACAAAGAATATGATTCATATGAGTCGACTGAATATGATGAAGAGGTGGAAAAATTGACTCTATTGATAAGGAGGTCAGAAATGGAAAGAAAACCAGTCAAAATTTATAGTCTTCCCTACTTTTGTTTTGCATTCATGTTAACTTCCTTCGACGATGAGCCCAAGTCGGTCGGTGAGACAATCGACTCAATAGAGGGTAAACTATGGAAGTACACCATGGTCGAAGATATGGAATCTTTGTACAAGAATGAGAAATGAGATTTAGTCAAGTTACCTAGTGGAAGAAAGCTTGTCGGTAGCAAGTGGGTGTTCAAGAAGAAGATGAATGACACAGGACAAGTCTAGAAGTTCAAAGCTCGACTAGTAGCAAAAGGATCTTCCCAAGTCGAGGGAGTCGACTTTGGTGATATGTTTTCCCCTGTTGCAAAACTAACTTCCATTAGAGTACTAATTTCTCTCGCTACAACATTCGATTTGGATATAGAACAGATGGATGTCAAGACAGTGTTCCTACATGGGGATCGGGAAGAAGAAATCTACATGAAACATCCTAAAGGATTTGTAGTAAAGGGAAAGCAAGTGTTGGTGTGCAAACTAAAAATATCCCTTTATGGTATAAATAAATCATCAAGGATGTGGTACCAAAAGTATGACACATATATCCTTAGTTTCGTATTTGTGAGAAGCAAAGTTGATGACTGCATATATTCCAAGGAAGAAGGTGGGTGTTTCATATATGTAGCTTTTTATTTTGATGACATGTTGTTGATTGGAAACAACATGGACACAATAAAAGATGTGAAGAAGCAACTATCCTCCAAGTTCGAGATAAAGGATCTCAGTGCAACTAACTTCATTATGGGAATGGAGATTAAGAGATATCAAGCCGCTAGAAATATCTGGTTGAATCAGATGAAGTATATTGAAATAGTTTTGAAACAATTCAACATGAAGGATTGTAAACCGGTGAAGGTGCCAATTCCTGTGGGAGCAAGGCTTACTGCTTAATAGTGTCCAAAGATACAAGAATAAATAGAGGACATGGCACATGTTACCTATGCAAGTGCGGTTGGTATTATGAAGTATGTGATGGTCTGCACTTGACTAGACATTTCCCATGTAGCGGGAGTGTTGAGAAGGTACATGTAGACACCTAGAAAGGAGCACTGGACAACTATCAAGAGTATATTCGGGTATTTGTGTGGCATGAAGGACTATATTATATGATACCAAGGAAAACATGGAGGTGATAGTGGTAAATTATATGTACATGGCTTTGTCGATGCTGATTGGGTTGGAGATCTAGATCGATGAAGGTCAACCAACGGATATGTCTTCAATATGTTTGGCAGAGAAATAAGTTAGATGAGTAAGCGACAGGCGGACATAGCCTTATCAACAACAAAATCTGAACAGATGGTAGCCACTCATGGAAGCAAAGAAGTAGTATGGCTTCAAAGGTTGTTTCCATGAATTGGGTTTGAATAGAGAGCTGTGTACGCATTGGAAAACATAGTAGACTCATTGACCAAATCTGTGAGTGTTTTGAAGTTATCTTGGTACATAGAGGCAATGGGCATTGATGCCTTGGGTCTGTGAATGAAAGTTCAGGAATCTCTTGTTTCTGCAAAGATGACAACAAGTGGGAGAATGTTGGTTTGATATATTCTTTACAGTGAAATTCTAGTCGAGGTGAATCGACTGAGGGTCTAAGTCGAGGTAGATCAACAACATCGACATCAAGTCGAAGTTGAGGTGGATCGACAACAGATCGAAATCAAGGTAGATCGACAGCAAGTCGAAGGTCGAGGGAGTCAACTAGGTAAAGTAAAAGTTGAAGATATCAAAGGAAAGTCAACTGACAAGAGGTCAAAGTGCCAACATGAGACGACCGATTAGAGACTGAATGAAGGACGACTGGTAAGTCCGACTTGGATTTGACTGTAACATAATCTCGAGATTTGTAGCCAATTATATGTGTGGATCTGTAATTGTTTTTGGGTGCCAATATTTAGGGGTTTTCCTGTTGTAAAGCCTATAAAGAGGCATTTTGTAAGGCCGTAAAGGTTTTTTTTGTATGGTAATCATATAATTCACTTTTGTAGGTTAATGCATGTGTAAGTGTATGTTGTTGGTCATGCATATGTAAGCCGAATTGGCTACAGGTTTGTTCTTTCCTTTACAAGAGGGTATGATGTCGATTGCGTCTTAGGTGTGGACAAAGGTTAGACATGTAACCTTTTATTCTGATTGAATAAGAAAAAAAGAGTGAAGAACACTCAAAGGAATGTTGGTTTTCTTCATTAAGAGTTCCTAGGGTAAAATCTTGGTGTATTGTGTGATTGCTTGTGTCATTTGATTTCTTGATTAAATTCTTCTTCTCTTCTTCTAGGATTAGTGTGGAAGTGTCTTTTATTTCCTAAAAATTGGTGGGCACCCATCTATTCCAACTGGCTCACATACATATGTCATCTTGGCAGTATCATTTTTCATCTTCGCAGTTTTTTTCTAGATTTTCAGGTCCTAAACTCTCAGGGCCTTTTGAGGCCCTAAACAATGTTTTTTGGTCCTTCCACAATCACATTGTCAATGGTGTTAGAGTGTGATGGAATAATGTGTATTCCTCAGACATAATTTTCCAATGGGATATTGTGCGCCTAAAAATAAGATCATATGCAAAAGTTACGACCCCTGGAAGTTGATGTACCAACTTACCCCAATGGGGCCCACATGACTTTTGGCGCTTCATCTCCTAGGGTCAGGTTTTTGGATGTCAAAATTCCTTTAGAGCCTCATTGTACTGATCTTCTTGTGAATGAGTGTAGTTGTCACATCTCTTCTCATATATAAGCCACCACCATTCTATCAAGTTTGTTTCAGTCTACATTTTATAGTTTCAACATATTTCCTTATTGAATAGAAGCGAAGTTTTACTATATCTTTGTTATTGTTCATTTTATCTTTGTGTTAATAATATAGATCTGTATTCATTTCATAAAATGTGGATCAATATATAGGCATATAGATTTCTCGACTATGTCATGCTCATCTTCAACATTCTTTAGTTCCAATGGTTCACATTCGTTCCATATTTCAACCTCCTTTTTTAGTTGAAGAGGAGTGTGCATGAGGGCACATAACCCAGACATTCCTTAGTTGTTGAAAAAACCAACATAGAAAGGTCATATTGTAATAATCAAGAGTCTCAACCCAATGAAAATCACCTTAGTACAAGATCATATTATATGGTAGTCCTTGATGAATTTCGATCTCAACACATATTTGGTCATATGTGAAAAGACCTAGTTTAATCTGTCTGTTTTGATGTACTTTCCCAAAAAAATTCCAATATCATGTTGAACATTTAAATGAAAAAAATGTGTGGGTGTATTTTGGATCCAAACACAAACTTGCACCTATGTTATAAACAAAGTGGAAGGATCGAAAACTGGAAACCAAGGACTAACAAAAAGTCCAATTATACCCAGAAACCAAGACCCTCCTTGAAAACTCTTTAATAATCAATTTCTAAAGATCGACGTGAATAAAAAACTCTATATATTAGAATTAATTTTCCTGTAACATTCCTTTCCTTTTCTCATACAACCCACCAATATGTATTTATATTATTTTATATTGCCTAACCATGTCTCACTTGACCATTGCTCTAGGATGATAAATATTCTGGTCAATGACCTTTGAATGCAGATTGAACAACAAGGTCACAATAATAATGGGTGGAGAATATATCATTGGAGAAGCCATTGTTGTTGGGTTTATGTTATATTCTTTTCATGGTGATAATTAGTGTCCATTTTTTGGTGGTCCTCGGTGTTCGTTTCTATTTATGGGTAGTTTTTCAACACGTATTTTTTCGTCGATGGTTTTCTATTTTCAGTTAAGGAATTAGGGTTGTTGACTAATTCAGGTCATTATATTGGGGTTTGGGATGTTGTTGGCTCCTATATGTATATTGTGTTGTAAAACAAGTATTTTATGAATGAATATAGAATATGATGGTTTTCCTAGTTTGGGTTTCCAGGGGAAAATCTCTATGTAATGTGTGTATTTTCCATTGTATATTTTCTGTTTTTTTATTGAAAATATGTTTGCAGGAAAATATTGTACAAGGTTAAAATCTACATTTGGTATCAGAGAAATTATTGGCTTCAATGGGGCGCCTTTGTGGTTAGGGGTTTGGCTCGAGATTGTGATAAGCCTTGTTACAATGGGAGATCTATGGTAATGATTCTTCAAGTGAAAAGAAATTGCAAGAAGTTCGAAAATAGAGATCGAGAGATTTAATGGGAAAAGTTTTGAACTGTGGAAGCTCATGATGGAAGATTTGTTGGTAGACAGATATCAGTGGATCATGGTGGATCCAGGTACTGCACCTATAGGAATGTCAGCTAATGACTGGAAAAAGTTGGATCGAAAGGTGAAGAGAACAATCGGATTGTGTCTCTCAAATTGAGTATTATTGAATGTGTCAGGGTAAGATACATCCAAGGAGTTATGGAATAAGTTGGGGAACTTGTATCAGTCTAATTCCCTAGTAAATAAATTGTTCCTATGGAAGAAGATGTATAACCTTAGGATGAGAGATGGAGACTCTGTGATAGAGAATCTAAACACTTTCAATACTGTGGTGAGTCAATTATTATATGTTGAAACTAAAATTTCATATAAATATAAGTGTATCAATTTACTTTTCTCTTTACCAGACTCGTGGGATAGTTTGCTTGTGGCCATAGGTAGTAATACAACTACCTTGAGTTTTGATGATGCAGTCTCATCCTTGTTGTTGGAGGAGATGAGATGGAAGAACATGGAAGGACATAACACATATGCATTATTTGCAAGAGGACGCTCCTAGGATAGAAATAGATCCAAGTACTCAAGTGGGAGATCTAATTCTAATGGTAGATCTAAATCTCCCGAAAAGTTTGTAAAGGTATGCTGAAGATGTGGAAAAGAAGGGAACTTCAAGAAGCAATGTAGATCCAAAAGCATTGAGAAAGTGAAGGGATTTGAAGGTTCTCCCTCTACAGAAGAAAAGACCTACAAGGAAGAAGGAGGGGATATGTACTTGTCTTCTTTAAGCACACATGAAGATCATGAGGCATGATTGGTTGACTCGGGTGCATCCTTTCATATGACTCCTCACATGGAGTGGTTTTGTGAATATGAAAAGTATGATGGAGGTAATATTTTCCTAGGTGATGACTTGACAACCAGAATCATAGGATGAGGAAAAGTCAAGTTGAGGCTCATATATGGAGGGATTAGAACATTCCCTAGTGTTCTACACATCCTAGGATTGTCCATAAATTTGATTTCTGTAAGAAAAATGAACAATGCAGGGGTAAAAAGAATATTTGAAAAAGAAACCTGCACGATGGTTCAAGGAGCAATGGCTTTGTTGAAGGGAGTTCATATTGGAACTCTATATAAGCTGCAAGGAAGCATTATTAGTGATGGGTGTAATAGTTCCATTGTTCATGATATTGGAGCAAAAGAAGAAAAATCTCCTACAGTCTCTTGAGAAAAGGTTATGCTGTGGCATCAAAGACTGGGGAATATTGAAAAGAAGGGTCTTCGAATACTACACGGTAAAGGTATGGTTGAAGGTATGTGTAAATTATCTCTAGATTTTGATTTATGTGAACATTGTGTATGTGGGAATAAAAATCGGGTAAGATTCACCTCTGGTGCAATGAGGGTAGAAGGAATTTTACAGCTAGTGCACAGTGATGTGTTTGGACTTGTGTCGGTTCCATCATTGGGAAAATATGTGTACTGTGTCTCATTTATAGATGAATTATAGAGGAATACTTGGATATATTTCCTTAGGAAGAAATATGAAGTATTTGACAGGTTAAAGAGTTTAAGCCTCTTGTTGAGAATCAAATAGAGAAAATAATTAAGGTGTTGAGGATAGATAATGGTGGAGAGTTTTGAGGGAATGAATTTGAAGAATTTTGTAAGAAGAGTGGCATATAAATGAATAAGAATACTCCATACACACCTCAAAATAATGGAGTTGTAGAAATAATGAACATGAAGCTGATGGAAAAATCAAGGTGCATGATCAGTGGTGTCGAGTTAGGGAAATAATTCTGGGTAGAGGCAGTGGGTGGTGCATGTTACCTGGTCAATAGATCACCCTCATCAACACTAGATGAAAATACTCCACAATAGGTATGGACTGCTAAGAAATATTCTCTCACACATCTCAAGGTATTTGGTTATGAGGCCTATGTTAAAAATCTTGCATAGAAGAAGCTTGTGTGCAGATTATACGAAGGATTTGTGCTTAAACCTAGCTCGAGGAAGGAGGATCTCGTGAGGTGCATGTAGATCTCTTGTCCTATGTGAAGTAGGTTCATGTGGTTTTGTTCTTGTAGAAGATTGAAAGAAGACAATAAATAAGAGAAGATTTGGTGGACGTAGCCCCACACTGGGGTGAACCACATATATCCCATGTTGTGGTTTCTTTGTGCATTATAGTTGTTATGTTATTGATGTGATGTATGCTTAGTGCAATGATATATGTTAAATGCATCTGATATAATAGCTTAGTTCTTAGTAATGTGAATGAATGCTAGATCTGATCTATTTCTATGTGTTAAGTGTTGGATGTATGAGATCTTGTTGAATATTGTGTTGCTTTGTAACTAGGATTTCAATTTGTGATGTGAATAAGGGTTAAATGATGATGAGTGTTAAATTGTAAGTGCTCTGTTAAGGTATTGTAATCATAGATATATGTCCTATCTAGGTTGCATACATCTGAGTCCTGCAACTCCCCCTGCCTCTACCTTGGGTGAGACTTCATTTGCTTCGCAGGTGTTGCCGAAAGGGGTGGTAGTTAGGGTTTTGTTGGTATGTTGTTGAAGCGTTGAACCCTGGGTATGCACCTGTGCTAACAAATGGTTCCATTCCAGGGGCCTGCAACTGTGATTGTTGGGAACTGAAGAGAAGAAATCTCTATGCGTAGATTTGTTGCTTTAGTGCACAGTATTCTACTTGACTCGCAAAGCTCTATGCTAAGAAGAGAAGTATGATCTGAATAAAAAAGGTAAGATCTTGAAGCTTTGTGCTCTGATAAAGGTAAGATAAGTGAAAATTTTTATTTCGAAATAACGGATCTAGGTATGTTTAATAGATTTGGTCCTAGTCTAAAAACTAGGGTACAACTAGAAGAAAGAAGATTTGTATGAATAGATCTAATAGAAATAATGAAAGATATGTTATTCCTATGCATAGAAAGAATTGTTGGACTAACAAATGGATGCAGGATCCTAGAAAGATTTTTTTGCAGGTTAGTTACTGTGATCCCAGTGCGCAGTACAGGAAATGTTGGGGGTCATTTAAAAGAAAGATAAGATTAACTCTTTGTTATAGTTGCAGAAGACCGGGACATCTTGCTAAGGAATACCTTGGTAGAGGTCCTATTTTCCTTTGTTGTAAAGATACTGGACATGAAGTTTTGGATTTCCCTAGAATGATTGCTAAAGTTGAAAAGATGAATATGAGACAAGAAAACCATGAGACAAGCCAAGAAACTAAGGATATGACAGAACCCCATAAAGAATCAGAGACTGTATTATTACAAATGAAAGAAACCCTGAATGATCACAGAGATATCAACTTATCAAAGATATCAACTTATCAAAGATATTAAAAGAGAAAGAGTGTCTAGAAACAAGAATAGGAGACTTCGACATAGACTGTGTCCTGCATGAGAAAACACAGGTGAATATCATGATAGAAAGAACTTGGGAAATTTTGGGAAAACCTGCTATGGTTCATTCATTAGGAAGAATGGATTGTTTAGAGAAAAGATGATAACCCTATGTGGAAGACTTACCCCGACATCTATGAGTGCTCATGGAACTTCAATAGAAGAATAATTTGAGATCGTTAAATTTGTTGAGAACAATGTCCAATTTGCTATTTTGCTAGGAAAAACCTGGATTGAGAAAGATCAGATATGAAGGAAACAAGAAGAGGAAGCTCTAGAACAGAAAAGAAAGAACTAAGAGATTTTATGGCTAGGAGAATAGCACACTTACTAAAAGAACAAGAGGACCAGTCAAAGCTACTAAGGACCAGAGATCTAGACGTCGAAGTTGAAAGAACACAGGAAGACTTATCTGTACAAGAGAGTAGAGCACCTACCCCAGAAAGAGAAGAAGTATTACCCTTGAACCCTTTGAAAGACCCTCCACAGTGTGAAGTTACCATGCCAAGAGGAGATAAGAACGATAATGGAAAGAGGAAACCAGTTACTCAGATTTCAAGAAAGAAGGCTAGAAAGCTCAGTAAGAAGAAAGAAAAATTAGAGAAACTATGGGAAGTTCCAGAGCGAACTTCGCAGAAGGAAGGTTTGCAGAAATGAACCCTTGTTGGGATATCATAACAACGTAAATTGGCACTTCACCATGATGAATAAATATGACCATTGGAGGTGTCTCAACCATTACAATGACGCTCCCGAACGAATGGAAATGTAGTTATTGCTGGAACATTCACCACTGGACCATTGGGACTACGCCATAACGGATGGAATTGCATTGATTGAGGCATTCCTACCCATTGTAAGAGTCCATTACGATGTTGTCTATTTATCCTGTTAAGCGTTACATCGAGAAAACTTTTGTCAATTGTGATTATCCGAGCCCACAGAGAACTAGTTTATTTCATGCAGTGATTATTGAGACCTCGCCATCTGTTCTGTTACATTGAGTCTTGTTCATCAACCTAAGATATCATATCTCAAGTGTGCATGTCGGACGAAATTATCTTAGTAGAAAAATCTATTGAAGAGATCCTAATAGACCTCATGGCCGAGAAGTTGATGTCCATAGGCATCCAAGCCTCGTCGACAAGAGGAGTGCAAGCATCCGTGTCGATTGCTCGTGGATCTGGACCATCCTGAGCTATGACAGAGAAACGAATGAAGCATCGTGATGACTTAGCGAATGTGAAGCTCATCTCATCTATCCTACCCGAGTACATCCCACCTATGGCTAGTGCGGTGATTCGTGAAAGCATCCCGAGGGACTTAGACTACTCAGTCATCACTGCGTACCTCCCGAAGGGGATACACACAGTTAGACCGCAGTTGGAGAGGATTCCGACATTGAAGATCAATGACTATAACTTAGGATACCACAAGAACTATGGCATGCTCGCACCATACAAGTATTTGACCAAGACAAAGGGGAAGAAGTCTAAGATCATCCCCCAACTGTGGACCATGGACATCGCAAGGTCCACTATCTTGAACGTGATGAAGATACCACACTTCAGAAGACATCAGGAGGTTAACGCGTGCGTTAAGATCCCGTTTTCGTGCTTCCATGGTGGTTATCTATGGATGGATAGATGAATCACCATCGATCCAGCGTTGATCCATCGGATCACTGTATTAAGCATGCAAGGACCAGACCCACAAGACTTTTACCTAGGAAAGACTGTAGATTGCACCCTGGCGCAGGAAATCAAAGACACCTATGGTGATGTGGAAAAGGGGAAGCGGGGCTACAATGTAGCCTCCATATAGAATGGCGCAGTGCGCCTAGCCTGTTAGTTTATTGTTGGTAATATTGTAAGGAAGAACAGACCCACACAGGTCACGGGGTTTGTCGTCGACCTCCCAGGAAAATGTGTGGAAGGGATACAAATGAACTCGGCGAGCTACCTCGTCAACCAGTTAGAGAAAGATTGTCGCGAAGCTCAGGATCATGGCTACGTGTTCCACTTCAGTTGGTTGCTGATCCTCATCGCCTTCATTTCTTGGGAGATGCTAGAAGGTGTGACCTTCCCTAAGATTGAGCCATCACAACCCTTAGCTGTGAAGTTCACCACTCTCTGGTATTTGAGCGACATGGCTAAACAATGGCAGTCAAACACAGTGTTCCACACCTATTACCTATAGTTGAATATGTTTATTGAGTCTTCCCCTCGCATGACATCGAATACCCTACACAGGTTCAGACCATTTGTGAAGTTTCATGCAGATAGACATTTTATTTATATCACTGCGCGAGGAGACGAACATAAAGAAGAGATCCAATCTTACTACAAGTTCACTAAGGAAGACATGGAAGAAATATCTAAGGAGTGGCCTGTAGAGCTCCTTATACCAGTCGACCAGGCAGAACTATCCGACCCCGAACTAATCGAAATTCCTCTAGTCACTCGCGAAGAGTATGATGCACCCAACAGTAGCAGAATGAAGAAAATGAAAGAGGTACAGAAGCTAAACAATGCATCAAAAGAGACTGCTTCAGACTCACCTAGAGGGGGAGGTGATGACGAGGTAGACAAAGAAGAAGACAAAGGAGAAGAAGACAAGAATAAACAAGGCGAAGTAATATCACCTAGGGACCTTATTGATGAAGCTGATACCTCCAAGAAAAGAAAGGTTTTCCCCATGAAACCTACATCGTGGAAGAAGTCCAAAGCTACTAAACCACAGATGCAAACTATGCTCATGATGGATGACATAGATTTCATTATCGATGTTGTCTCAGATACCTCAGAAGATATATTACAATGTAATGAATCCAAACAAGAGACCATGTATGAAAGACTTGAAGCAGAGCTGAAAGGGGTACAACAAGCCCTCCACTCCAACTGTGCAGTGTCTACTGTGCCCCCGTCGTCAGAAGGAACATAGTTGGGAGACGAACCTGCCTAGCTCCACCGAATAGAAGATGCGAATGAAGCTTGCCTTCATCATGTTCAGGAAGAAAAAGAGCAGGCCACAAAGGCCTTAAAGAAAGCAAAAGAGGAAGCTAGAAAACAACGTCTGGTTGCGCAATAGGAAAAAGACGACATCCAAGCCAAGTTTGCAGAGGATAGAGCATAGATCTAGAAGGGGAAGGAACAACTGCTCACAGAGTAGATTGGAGTGAAAGAAGCATTCATTAGAGCACTTCACTCTATGAAGGGCTTAGAATAGATGGAAGAATACCCCTAGAAAGACAAGTAGGGAAGCTTTCTGAAGCCATTCAACAACGCCAACATAGGATAGCCAAACTAGGGTTATAGACTGTGCCAAGCACTCTGTAGGAAGTGCTAGATCTAAGAGAAGGAATTGTGAGGAGCACAATTGAGAGAATCAAGGTATTAGCCTTGGAATGCAAATAACTCAACATTCGAAGTGCACAGACCTACGAGTGCCTTATAGAGGACCCTGAGCTCAGGACACTAAAGTCACAGCTTCAGGAGGCCAAGCAGCAAGCAACAACAGTGCAAGCACAATTAAAGATACTATCACTGGTCAAGAGGATGAAAAGAGGCTAGGAGAAATGCATGGTTCAACAAGGCCCATGCCATTCAGAACAAGGTCATGGAAGTAACCAAGAGACTCTAGCCATTGTAGGATGAAGCCTGCATTTTTGAGGATATTGAAGGACAAGGTGCACAGCTAGAACAAGTAGTCACCTCAGTTGAACAACACTTGGAAGGACCTGTGATGGAGAAGGTTATTCAAGAGTTCTCTGGGTAGGAGTCTCTGGCGAAGCAACAGGTCGAAGCAGCTCGAGCCAAGCTCAAGGAATTTGAGGTAGAGTTACCCAAATCAGAGTGACTCGGGACGAGTCACAGGTGAGTGTTGGGGGCCTGTTGGCCCTTGACCAAGTTTTGGAGTACCTTGGTCATGTTTGACCAATTTTGGGACTTCGACAGGTTGGTCGAAGGCAGAGCCTAAGGCGAAGTGGAGATCATGGGATCTCGACCCTTTCTTAGGGAATTTTTGGGTTTAGGATTTTTGTAATGGGTATGGGATGTCGGCCCATGGGTTTACCCATGTTTAGGCCCTTTTGTAATGTATAAATAGAAAGCTAGGTGATGTAATTAAAGGGGAGATCTAGTAGAATCGGCTTAGTGCAGAGCTAGAAGCTTTGTGCATACTGTGTGTTAAGAACTTGCAAAGCTAAGTGCAAGTGATTGTAAGAAGATTGTGTGCATATTATAAGAAGGCTTTGTGCTTAAACCTAGCTCGGGGAAGGAGGATCTGGCGAGGTGTGCGCATATCTCCTATCCTATGCGGAGTGGGTTCATGTGGCTCTGTGCTTGTAGAAGATTGAAAGAAGACAATAAACAAGAGAAGAGTTGGTGGATGTAGCCCCACACTGGCGTGAACCATGTATATCCTGTGTTGTGGCTGCTTTGTGCATTATAGTTGATATGTTATTGATGTGATGTATGCTTAGTGAAATGATATATGTTAAATGGATTATATAATAGCTTAGTGTTTAGTAATGTGAATGAATGCTAGATCTAATCTATTTCTATATGTTAAGTGATGGATGTATTAGATCTTGTTGAATACTGTGCTGCTCTGTAACTAGGATTTCAATCTAGTATGTGAATAAGGGTTAAATGCCAATGAGTGTTAATGGCCAAGTGCTCTGTTAAGGTATTGTAATCACAGATCTATGTCCCAGCTAGGTTGCATACATCTGAGTCCTGCAACCCCCCCACCCACCTCTACCTCGGGTGAGACTTTCTTTGTTTCGCAGGTGTTGCCGAAAGGGCCGATAGTTAGGGTTTTGTTGGTGTGTTGTTGAAGCGTTGAACCTTGGGTCTACCTCTATGCCAACAAGAGCATTGGACAACAATAAAGAGGGTTTTCAGATATTTGCATGGCATTGCTAGCTATGGATTGTGCTACCAAGGAAGACCAGGATTGGACAAATTTTTGAACATACATGGATTTGTGGATGCAGACTGGGTTGGAGATCTAGATTGTAAGAGATATACAAGTGGGTATGTTTTTAACCTGTTTGGAGGAGCAATTAGTTAGATGAGCAAAAGACAGTCTGTAGTGGTATTTTCAACTACAAAGTTTGAATACATGACAACGACTCATGCAAGCAAGGAAGCAGTATTGTTACAAAGATTGTGTTCATGTATTGGGTTGGTACAACAAGCTGTAAGGATAGATTGTGAGAATTAGAGTGCAATTTTTCTGGCGAAGAACCCGACTTATGATTCAAAGACAAAGCATATTGATGTTCAATATCACTTTGTGAGACACATGGTTGAAGAAAAGAAGGTGTTGTTGATTAAGGTGGACACTTTGAAGAATGTTGCAGATTCATTAACAAAATCTATGAGCACTGAGAAGTTCTCTTGGTGTAGAGGATCTATGGGCATTGTTGCCCTGCATTGTGACTATGTAACCATGTAACCCCCTGTATGCAAAGAAAACAACAAATGGGAGAATGTTGGGTTTGTGTTATATCCTACATTGTGTTGGGTGTGTAGGGGGTAGGATCCCCCCTGTGCGGGGGTTCAGGGGAAGCGTCCCCGGAAAAAAAATTCATCGGTTTTCATGTTCATTTTTGTGTGTTTCTCAGTTTATGTGTCCATTTATGGGCAATTTTTTGGCACATGGTTTTTCACTGATGGTTTTCTATTTTCGGTTAAGGAATTAGGGTTGTTGACTAATCTAAGTCATTGGATTAGGGTTTTGGATGCCCCTGTCTCATATATGTATATTGTATTGTAAACAACATATATTAAGAATGAATACAGAATATGTTGGTTTTCCCGGTTTGGGTTTCCAGGGGAAACATATTTGTGTAATGTGTGTATTTTCCATTGTATCTTTTCTGATCTTTTATTGAAAATCTGTTTGGAGTAAAATATTGTACAAGGTTAAAATATACAATTGTTCGACTCTTCACAAAGCACATAAACAAAGTCATATTCATAGACATTACAAAATATAGGGAAAATCTTGTCAAATACCTCTCCCCTCAAGAAACTTATGTGCATTGTGATGTGACCAAAGAACAAGACATGAGCGCAAAAATAGATTTGGCCATGGAGAATAATGTATAACAACGCAAGAATAATAGTTGTATGTAAAAGCATATCAAAGTATGACATTGAACAATTTGATCGAGTTATGAAGGTAAACTTGTGAGTAGTGATGTTTGGCATTAAGCACACCTCCCACGTGACGATATCATGGAATAAGGGTTGCATAATATCTACTACTAGTGTTGCAAGTATTGTGGGATAAGTTAGGGCTGACCAAGAATGATGTAGTTGAGCTTGGGAAATATGAGATATGAGTCAACGTTGTCTCTCCTTATGGATTAGATACAACTCTTATAGTTGAGTTTCAAGGAAGTTGATGCCTCCTCATCTGCTTTCGAAATGGATAAGGCAATTGTGGAAGCCTTTCGAAGCATCGTTTCTAACTTAGAGGGAGCAATTCTTAATGTGGAGGATGTTGCGGAGGTAGGTTTGTACTTGGCTAGCGATGAGACTAAATCTGTTAGCAATCATAACCTTGTAGTGGATGTAGGAATCACTATTGTTAATCACTCCTAGAGGACCTACTGATGATACTTTAACATCATGTGTCAATGAAGTTAGCTGAGGGTCGTAGTCCAATAATATAAATAATGTATGTTTTGTTGCTTCATTGTTGGTTTTAGTTTCCCTATGAAATGGTTGTAACTTCTAATTGTAATGGTTGTAGTAAGTATTGAGTGGGTTATGTGAAGAAAGGAGTAAGATAATGATTTCGAAGGTATAATTCCTTCATTTAAGAATCAGAAGCACATGCTACATCATCAAATTCTACTTTTACTAGTTGTTATCTCTTGAAGAGAGGTAAAGTTCATATTTTCTACAAATATATTATGTCTATAATTAACATTACCGTGAGGAATTCGAATAAGAACTTAACCCTAAAACCTCTTACTTATAATTTACAACACTCACTTGAACAAACCAATCAAAACCAATCAAGTTAAACCAATCTTATTCTACCATCATACATAACAATAATTGTCAAACCTATAAAAATTCATTCAACTTTATTAGTTGGTTTATTTTTTCATATTCTATCTTACCTTTACATTTTATATATACAATAATTATCAAACCTATAAAAATTCATTCAACTTTATTAGCTGGTTTATTTTTTCACATTCTATCCTACCTTTACATTTTATATATTCATCTTTAATATTATATATTATCCAACCAATGAAAGTGGTGGAAATATAAACGATAAACGTGTTACGCATTGTCGTTATTATATGGAAAGATTCCTCACGCCTATGTAGTGAGAGGGGCCAAGAAATGAAAACCACATGGTTACAATTTTTTTATTGATTTTGATGGTTGGGATTTGACATGAAAAAACAATGAAGTAAACATTGTTTTCACACATCAATTTTAAATATTTTATTCGATAAATAATTGTAAATTATAATATTACAATTATAATTCAATATTACTATCTTATTTTACGATCATATCCATAACAATTGTTAATTTCACAAAATTTCAAAGTTAATTAATTGTTTTTATGTGCTACTTTACTTTACATTATATATATATATATATATATATATATATTTTACAGAAACGGTTAGAGTTTTATATTAAAAAACAGTGGGGAAATCACTGCGTTCGTTATATCTGAAAGTTTCCTGGTAATTCAGAGGGACAAACCTAAGTGAACTAAAATAGAAATAACTTGTGAGCTTGGAAAACCATACTATTTCAGTGACCCGGTTCGACTGCGGGTCATTACATCCTTTCTGACTTGAAAGTTTTTTTTTTTCCTTTTTGACACGGTCTGCCATTCTTTGCTTTGATGAGATTGGCTTTCCTTCGGTCGTGTAGGGCCTTCTTCATCAGTTAAGTCAGGGCCGTCTTCATCTGCTAAGTCGGCCCAGCTTGAGATCTGGTGTTCGGGTTGAGAAATGCCTGGCATTATGGTTGGATCAGTTTCTGCCTGGGCCTTCCCCTTGGGATTTTTAGGGGAAGGAGACTCTTGCTCTTGAACAGAGGTGACTTGTTCCGATTTCTGTGGTACAATCTCTGTATCTTCCTCGCTTGAGGTATCATTAGCCGGTTCTATGCTTTGATGCTCATGAAGAGCTCCTACCCACCATGTGGGTTTGCGTTGATTCTTTGGGTTTCTGTTTTTCTCAGGGTGTTTCTGATAGTTGCTAGCTAAGTGCCCTGTTTCAAAACAACTTCTGCACCTAAAATGAAGATTCTCATAGTCGAGCTTCTGCATCCAAGAATAATTAGTCCCTTGAAGAGTGATTCGCGCTGGGAATCCTTTACTGAAAGCCATCTCTACACAGATCCGTGCATAGGCAATGAAGCCACATTTAGTTTCCGGACTCCTACTATGAAACTTGCCAAGAGCATTTCCAATATGGCTAAGAGAAGAATCACCCCAAAAATGAATAGGCAGACCAGGGAGCCTTACCCACATGGGGGTCGTAGGGATGGAAACTGAGGAGGGGTCGAAAGAAGGGGTACAAGGATCACTGGATCTGGAGCTTCACGGACCACAGGAGAAAAGCCAGAAGAGCGGCCTTGGACCGCGTCTTTGAAAGAGGTCGGAGAGGGTTTCAACGGAGCAGCAGAGGACGCGCCTGTCGCTGCTGCTGGAGATGGCTGAACGGAGGAGGGAGGAGCTCCAAACGGGGAGACGGAGGGGTCGCCTGGGCGTCGAACAGAGGAGCGTTTGGAGGGAGAGCTCGGGTGAGGGCCGAGCTCACGCGAAGGAGCGCGCAGAGCTACGAAGGCCGCCGCCATCTCTCAAAATTTATATATTTATTTTATCATGATTATAAAGCCATATTTTTTTTTTTTATACGTGTCCTCACATTTAAGTAAACATATATATATATATATATATATTTAAATTTTATATATTCATCTAAAATATACATCCATTACATTAAACATAAAGAGATTTGAGAAATCAAACACAAATTAATATATATTATTTTTTATTATTATATATTTAAAAATATATATATTATTTTATTATTATTATATATTTAAAAAAATTGAAAAATCTCAAATACCAATCAATATATATTTTTATTATTATATATATATATATATATATATATATATATATATATATATATATATATATATATATATATACTAACTATATATATATATATATAATTTTCTTTATTCCAATTTTAATTATCAAATTATATACTTAACATAACATGTATGTTTTCCAATTTTAATTATCAAATTATATACTTAACATAACATGTATGTTTATTAGAGTGAGGATACGAGTCCAATCCATGAACTATTGTAAGCTATTTTAATTTCCAAATTTCAAATAAAGGATATATAGTCTAAAAGTTTTAAGTTTTTATATTTCGAGGGTATGTGTTTTTGATGAGTTTTCAGTGGTTGAGATTATATATTATTGGAGTCATGGGTTCTTCAGGAGCTTACATATCACTAGAGTATGGGGTTCTTGAGAGCAATGAATTGATTAATGTGATAAAAAACAAGATTTAAGCGATGAAAAATTGTGATTTTGCCAACAATTATGTTAGATTTTGATGATTATAATAATTCCAATTTCTAAATAAACCATTCAAAATAGTTTTTAGTTAATAAAGTCTTGTTTCTTTCTTATTCTTACTTGGCTTTTAATAAGTTTCCTCTTCTCTCAATACTTATCTTAAGCTTGAAATACAAAAAAATATTCAATGTACTTTTAGAGATACTACTCCATAACATCTATTCATTCAATGAGTTTTACTCAAAATATGGTTTTTAGAAAGATAATTGAAATTGCAATCAATAGTAAATTAGATATTTTAAACCTAGTGAGAATTTTTAAAAGTGCTAAATCAATTTAAACATTCAACAACAAAATTAAACAATATAAAATTAAGATTATCAACATTTATGTTGCCAATTTTTTTAATAATTATTACCAAAAAAATAAAAAACATAAAACGTAGGTCCAAGCAAACTGTTCATAATTCCAATTTTCAAATAAACTATTCAAAATCATTCTTAATCACCAAGTTCTACTCTCTTATTCTTACTTGGCTTTATGTACACCTACTCTTCCCTCAATACTTATCTCAAACTTGAAATACAAGAAACACCTTCAATGTGCTTGTCTAGAAATACTACCCCATAACATATATTTATTGCTTTCTCTAAGCAGCTCAAGACGGGAAGGGCCCTGAATTCCATTTACGCATTCCATTATCTCTCCTCTTTATTCGTCCCTAGTTCTATTTAAATCCCATCCTCACATTTTCTAGTTTTGCTATGTAAATGCATGTAACCAATTAAAAAGGGATAAGTCTAAATATTCACTTTTTAGGTAATCATTATTTTTTTATTTTATTTTTTTTTTCAGTTTTTGGCCATCATCACTTACAATTTTTCAATGTATAATGGATATGTATAATGGATTTAACATCTTGAAATATTTTTTTTATATAAAATTTGTATAGCTGAAATTTCGTTCACTCTTTTAAATATTTAAGTATATTTTGGAAAAAAAAAATAGAAAAAATGTGTTGAAAAATATTAAAATATGGAATCTTTGGGATATTGCATTTTACACGGTCATAATATTTTTTTTTTTTTAGGGTTTTAGTAGAATTGACACTGCAATAATAACAGGGTTGTTTGGTTGTGATGTCTCGACCCGAGTTAAGTTCAAAATCAATGCAAATGCATTCATTCAGACACATAATTGACACATCTTAGGTTCAATATCAATGCAACTTTATTAGCGTCATCATTCCATCAACCACAAGAATACATTAAGAAAATCACATATCGAAAACAATAGAGGCTCATATTCCCTTAGATAATCCCCCAGATTTACAATACATTGTGCCATGTGCATCTTTCTAGACCTTTGACATATGATAGACTCATATTTTAAACTAGAGACATTATAATACTATAGAGGCTCAGAGCAAGCTCCTGAACAATGAAGAACTAACAATAACACATTGAATGAACAACAATTGTTTCTTTGTCATCCTTACTTCCTTTCATATCCTGCTTGGTGTTGGCAGCCATTTCACATTTTTATCCTATCTTTATAAGCTGCCTACCCAAGTGTTTTGGAACCCTTGACTCTCATCGCAATCTTTTGAATAAAACAACACTATTATCTTGCGCATTTGCACATCTGCCTTTTGTTCTTGTTTTCACGACTGCAAGCGTGAAAACTTTAAGTTCGAAGTCATGTCGATGGCATTAAAATCGTCACTGGATTATTATGGTCACTCTTGTCTATGTGTTCATTGCATTTCCAATTCAATTATGGTCACACAGTTGGCAAGACACCAAAACCTTTACTCATTTGGCATTTTTTTGTTGTTGTTAAAATGACTTCATTTTTATAAGATTGTGATGGTATTCTAATGATTATGATCGAGTCCTTGATTCAATGGTGGTTTGATGTTCTATTGTTTTTGATCGAATTCAATGGTTTCACAACAACGCAATAACATTGTGATTAGACCCTTAGTGCAATGGTTTCATACAATGCATAAGTTTTATGGTCAAATCCTTATTCCAAATATTGCTTTTTTTTAAACCATGCAAACACTATTGTTGTGCAAATATTCGGGTCGACTTATCATATTTTTAAATAGTTGTTTGATTGGCACTGTTTTTAATACACACCAATAGTCAATCACCATAGGGCCGTCGATTGTACAGTCGATATGAATGTTCTGCATGGACTGTTTCATTCCACCACCCTCGCACACTTAGGCATTAATGCCTGCCTTCTATCCCGGGTTACCTCTGTTAGTTTTGGGGAAATCCTTGAGCTTTCGATCCTGCGTATACCCTGTCCAAACCCTTGTCCCTTTACCCGACTCACTGCGTGCTCTCTCCTATGGCACCTTGTTGACGGGCGAAATTGTTCGTCTGTCAATTGAGAGAGTGGAACCGGTCCGGGGTTGTCTAAATAACCCAAGCCGTTTGGAATGAACCACCCTGACGGGTTTAATGGCTCCGTTGGCCGCTCTAAGGTCCTAAGAAAAACCAAAGAGAAAACTAACCTAAACTAACTAATCTATCTAAAACAAATAAAACAAACTAAAACTAACTACAACTAATAAAACAAACTAAAACTAAATACAAGAAACTAAACTAACTAATAAATAAAAACAAACTATTACACTAATCTAATTAAAACAAACTACTATATAAACTAAAACTAAATACAAATTACACTATCTATTCTACTAATTACTATTACACTAACTCTAACAATTAACCGTCTAACTACCAATTATAATACAGCTTATTCACAAATATACAATATACACAACTGGCAGATTTAAATAAAACCTGTAAAACTCATATGCTTTCTGTCCTAAGACAGCCAGAGATATTTTTGATTTTTTGATTTTATGAATAAGAAATAAACTTGCTGAAATTAAACGATCTAATATATTTACTGAAATTAAATGATCTAATATACTAACTCTAACTAAACTAATATCTGAACTAAACGACTAATAAAAACAGTAAACAAACAAGCGACTAACTGACCTGGAACCGCTCCTAATTTGTCCTGCATATGATGACTTCGAAGTTGGTCGGAGGAAGTAAACTCGCACCGGTTGATCCCAAAGCTTCTCGTAAACGATAAGCTGCGCTGCTCTTTGAGTTGTTTACAGGACAAACAAGACATAAAAAATCATAACAATTATATGATTTATAAATCTCTGCAATAAGGGAAACCTGTTATGCAAAAACTTATATTTAATAATTCAACTTATGAAGAAGAGAAATTTGTCGTTCACAAATTGAATCTAGCAATTGCTATGTTTTTATGTGCTGGAAGAAATCAGATATAGATTACAGTGATTAAATTATATCATTTGCACATGATTAAGATAGCTAAAGTAGTCATTAACCAGATACAAATTGATATACACAACATGAAACAAAACATTGATATAATGAGAAGCTAAAGCTGTAACAAAACACCAAATTTTGCCTCAGTCTGTATTAAAACTCCATATCCTTGTTCTCCCACAGATGAGGATGATCTTTATTACAAAAATAATGGGTATTTATAAGTCTCTCCACAGGGTAAAACCTCACTGTGGATAATATCAAACTGTTTTATATAATCTGGGAAAATATTCCCAAAATCAACTAAACTAGGAAACTAAAATGCAAGTGAAATATTTCAAATATCCCCTAACTGCTCATCAAATCCATTGCAATTTTGAATTCATCAGTGAGGGTGCTCAAACTATGCCAATTTTGAATTCACGACCGCTGTAGCTGATTCCACATTTTTAAACAAAATAGAGCCTGTCATCCTCTGTTTCTTATCAGTGGCTTGCAATTTAACCTTTTGACTGGTAAGCCGTGCAACTTGGTCCTCCAAAGAGTGAATTCTTGACTGTAGCCTCAGCACATCAAGATAATATTTCTCTAACCACGAGCTACATTGATCACAGGATGGCACTGTAGGTTGAGGCAGAGCAGGAGAGGGTTTGGATGAATGACCGGGGGTTTCACAAGGCAACTTAATGCCTGGGTAATTAGGGTCATTTTGTAGGCAAGGAGGTAGGTTTGTCACAAAGTCATATGAGGGTTTGGCACACAGACCTTCCGAATAGGGGTATTCACTAGCCAAGAAACGCTCCACTTCCGAGTCAGAGTCTTCACTCACCACGATAGGGCGAGGATTGACGAGTGGTTTTGGCTTGTTCCTCGCCATCCGAGAAATTAGACGGGCATTCTTTTTGCCTTTGGCGTTTGCGGTAGGTTTGGCTTTAGGCCTTTTAGCCATAGTCTTAACAGTCTCGACATCCTTGGTCACAGAGTGGGGTAGGTCGATAGGTGAGTCGGGTAAGGGTTTAGGTAATAGAATATTGTAGGGTACCGGGGGTACAGACTTGTCCTCTCTCACCACAGGTTTGTCAACCCGTGGAGGGTTTGAATCCTCAAAATCATTGCGAGTAAGAAAATCGTTCCAACAGTCTCCGTGTAACCCCAAATGACAGATGACGATAATTTTAACCAGCCCATAGTGAAAAAGGCTGCTATTAGCCTGGTTCCTTTTGTATTTCTTAGACATTTTAAACAGGCTTCTATGCAAGTAATAAGGAATATTAAGCTCATAGCCCATGAAAACCATAAGCAAATGAAGGTGGTGTAAGAAAACAAACCTGTACCGACCCTCGCAGGTGATAAACTGTTTGATTATCATCAGCAAATCGTGCCAACGTTGCTTGAGCATGTTCACGGGAAAACCTTTATCACAGGAGCTAACCTTACGCGACTGGAACAACAGTGTCCAAGGGATCTCTTCCACTTTGCAATTCTTGGACCATCGTTGTCCGGTGGCAGGCAAACCCGTAGCTAAACTGAGAAATTGCTCGTCAATTTTCAATTGAACATCCCTGACCTTGGTTCGACAGCCATCAAAGGTTAAAGCGAATTGCCGAGCAACGTAGAGGTTAAAACCATCAAACTTTTGTATGAACGGGAGCCATCCAACTTCCTCAAGGTCACTGTGGGCACTGTCGAACATCAACAGAGCCTGGCTACCATTGGGTTCAGCCCTCACGACTGGATCCATGGTGCGAGCACATGGTAAGGGTTTGGGTCGAAATCACCAACACAAAGGAGCAAAGTCGTTTGGGCTAACAACTACGAATGATCAAAGGGGAAGCATTAATGTGCGCATGCGAGGGTGGTGGGATTATTCACCGCCATGCATAATAGTAATGGAAAAGTACAACTGCCAATTAATCCTCTGTTCAATCAATCATAACATAGCTCAAAACCATATCATTCGTTCAACCAAAGAATCAAACGGTGGATGATATACCAATGAGCCATTATAATATTTCAAATCATGAATATTCAATGTGAAATCAAACCCAAATGTTAACCATGCACTTGTTTCATAAATGTGTAATCAAACGTTTTAAACCACTGTGACAATCGATTTCATAAAATTGACAAGCCAAGAGCTATAAATTTTTTATCATAAAGATCACATCATATATATAAAAACAAAAATAATTCATGACCTTTATGCAATTCATACTATCAAGTATAAACCCATATGCTCAATGCCTCATAAGTTTAATAAAATCCAGTTGCGCAATCAAAGTAAGAATAGGAAAATAGGCATAGTTCGAAAATCCTTACAACCACTTAATGATAAACCAAAGGTAAGTGTCACTCAAAATATCAATGCAAAGATCATGACAGTTCAAACAACGATGGATGAGTTTTCACGCTTACAGTCGTGAAAACTAAATGGAGACCAATTTGCAAATGTCGCAAGGGATGAAAATATCGTCTATTAAAAAATGCGACGTCAATTTGAAGTTCATAAGAAATAGGTGTAGGCAGCTTATAGGACAATGGAAAAAATTGAATTGGCTGCCAACACACCTGTGGTGCACATAGAACCTAATGGCAGCCAAACACTCCTGCTATTCGATAATGCTCGTGAGGATTTGCAAAAGAGTGGTTGGTTGAGTTTTATCCAGAGATTTGAGGGTTTCAACCTTTCGGTAGCCCAACAGTTTTCCCTCACCTTCGACGGATGCAGGGCTAAGGTCGGAGATATACAGCTTGAGCTAAATGAGGAATTCCTCAGCTCAGCTACAGGCTTACCAGCTAAAGGACAGAGGTGGTTTAAGAACTCGAAAGTGGACGAGGTGCCGTGGCCGCTCCTATTCACATCAAGGAAGGTTGTTAGTTGTGATAGAGGTATGCCTGTCAGCGCCCTCAAACCCGGGTGGCATGATCTATTGGCAACTGTTAAGCAGTTTGTGACCTGCGAAGGTCATTATGGTTTGGTATTTCTGTATCATATTTGGTTATTGATGAATTTTATAGACTACCCTCTGAACATGCCTCACTATCTCCTACACAGCCTTTACAAAATGTCCAAATGATTCAAGTGTGAGAAGGCTAATAGCATCCTTTTCCATCACTGCTTGATCAAAATCATTGTCGTCCACCATTTGAAGCTTAGTGGTGACTATTGTCAAGCCTTCCTATCAAGGAATGGCTTTGCCACTCCCGAGTGTGTCCAAGTGGACAAGGTTGTGGTTACTGAAACTCTGGTTGGGCTAGCCATGACACCTCCTACCCTTCTACCCCTTGTCAAACCCTTGAACTTCCCTAACCTTGACCTACCCAATAACATGGCCGACCCGTGTGCTAAAGACAATACTCAGACCATCAAGAATCCTGTAAGGAAGAAAGACAAAGGTGATACTGGTGTAAACAGTAGGGGAAAGAAGAATGGACGATGGATATCCAGATGTGCTAGGAACAAGCCCAAGCAAAACGTTGACCAGAAGCCAATAGTGTTGAGCGAGGACTCGGACTCCGAGATTGAACGTTTCTTGACTGAGGAATACCCTTACTCTCATGGCCTTTGTTCTATAGAACCTTATGACTATGTTTCCAACCTACCTCCATGCCTCAAGAATAACCCTAAGTTCTCGGGAATTAAGATTGGTAGTGAAACCCTTGGTAACTTGAACGAACCCTCACCTGTAATGCTAAAACCAAATCAACCACCTTGCACTCAATGCAATTCTTGGCTTGAACGTTATTACACCGACGTTCCCCTGTTGCAATCTAAGATTAAATCATTGGAGGAGCGGGTGACAGTGTTGTCAAAAGAAAGAGACAGGCTACAAGCCAACGAAAAGAAGCAAAAGACTACGGGTTCAGTTGTCTTCAGGAATGTTGAATCAGCTACGGCCTTCGTCAACTCAAAGTTATCCTGACTGAAACGTTTTCCTACAACCCAGGTATGTATTTCTACATCGATTTTTTTTTTTTGATTTGGTTAGCCAATTATTGTTTGCTTTCAATTAGTTCTGTTTGTTTTAATAGATTCAAAACGATTCTGTTATTTTCGAATTACCAAAAAGGATTTCGATATGAATCATGTACATAAGATTTGTTTGCTAAAATCGGACATAGCTATGTTTTGATTGATGCGATTTTGCAGTAGTATAACGATTGTGTCAGCCCTGAGTTAGTTCAATTCATTTCTTTTGGTTTGATTTTGAAACGATGTTGTCTGCCTTGAATTAGCATAGTCGTTTTTATATGCGTTGAAGTTTGGTTTGATATAGTTTTGTTAGTTGTGAATTAAAAAATGATTCTGTTAGTTTTGTTTTGATTCAACGTCAATTTTGTTAAGTTATGAGTCGACATAGACTATTGCGTTTGTATTGAATGAATATGAAAGATTTGCTTGATTGGTTATAGTTTGTTTTGATTGGAATTAATTCAAAAAATGATTTCGTTGGTGTCGAATTATCAAAGCGATTCTGCCTGCTCCGAATTGGTAATAAAAGTTGACTGACATATTGCATATACTCCTGTTACCATTCGGTTAATTAAACACGTTTTCTGTCTGTTTCAAATTGGCATAAAGATTTGGTTACTTTTGGCATGAACGATTTTCTTTGTGTTAAATTAGTAATTAAAGGTTTGTTTAATAGGTCAAATGTATTTTTGTTATCATTTGGATTGATTTAAAAGGGTTCTGTTTGCAAATAAGACCAGCTACAGAATCGTGAGATTCTGTAGCTAGTCTTAAAACTTATATTTTTGTTAATTTTATCAATAAAACATTATCTAAACTTGTGTATTCTTGTCCACCTATAGGTACCTATGAATTTCAATGACAAATTGGACATGATGTGGCAGTTTAGGATGTGCTTTTTGTGCTATAGTTTTGTTTTAAGCTGTTAGTCATAGACATGAATAGAGATTTGGGAGATTGTTCCCAGATTTTTGTAAACAATTTGTGATAATTCCCACAGGGATGTTTTACCCTGTGGCCTTTATATACTCATTAATTTTTGTAATGAACCCATCACTGTTGGGAGAACAAAGACAATGGATTTATGATGATACAGACTCGAATGGAAGTGGATCTTTTATAACAACTTTAGCTTTCAATTTATCATACTTTCATTCAAGTTTTGTGCATTTTAATTTGTGTTCAAGTTATTGAATACTTTAGATATCAAGGCTTGTTACAGGTTAATGCGTTGTGATTTAAATGTTGTCCATGTCTATTGTATCTCAGTTTAGTACAACAATTACTCTGTTTCAATTTAATGAATAAAGGTTATCTTCTTCGTTAAATGAACTGTTCTGTACAAATTGTCACGCAGGGATTTATCTAACTGTAATGATTTGTAAATTATAAGATTGTTGTCGTTTTTTATGTCTTGTTTGTTCTGTCATTTGTATTCAAAGAGAACTGTTTCTTCCTGTTTACAAGAAGCTTGTAGAGAATCTGATGCGGGTTTCCTCCCATCAAATAGTTGAATCAACCACTGTGCATAGGACAAATAGGAAGCATTACTTCAGGTTAGTTCGTTATTTGTAATTTAATAGTTAGAGAATTCTCCGTAGTTTGGATAGATACCTAGTTCAGTTTTATAGTTAGGATTATTATTGTTCACCTTAGATAGTTTTCATTTTGTTCCTTTCTCATAAAAATCTGGGAGATTGTTCCTAGATTTTTGTAAACAGTTTGTGATAATTCCCACAGGGATGTTTTACCCTGTGGCCTTTATATACTCATTAATTTTTGTAATGAACCCATCACTGTTGGGAGAACAAAGACAATGGATTTATGATGATACAGACTCGAATGGAAGTGGATCTTTTGTAACAACTTTAGCTTTCAATTTATCATACTTTCATTCAAGTTTTGTGCATTTTAATTTGTGTTCAAGTTATTGAATACTTTAGATATCAAGGCTTGTTACAGGTTAATGCATTGTGATTTAAATGCTATCCATGTCTGTTGTATCTCAGTTTAGTACAACAATTACTCTGTTTCAATTTAATGAATAAAGGTTATCTTCTTCGTTAAATGAACTGTTCTGTACAAATTGTCACGCAGGGATTTATCTAACTGTAATGATTTGTAAATTATAAGATTGTTGTCGTTTTTTATGTCTTGTTTGTTCTGTCATTTGTATTCAAAGAGAATTGTTGCTTCCTATTTACAAGAAGCTTGTAGAGAATCTGGTGCGGGTTTCCTCCCATCAAATAGCTGAATCAACCACTGTGCATAGGACAAATAGGAAGCGTTACTTCAGGTTAGTTCATTATTTGCAATTTAATAGTTAGAGAATTCTCAGTAGTTTGGATAGATACCTAGTTCAGTTTTATAGTTAGGATTATTATTGTTCAACTTAGATAGTTTTCATTTTGTTCCTTTCTCATAAAAATTATAAAAAATCAAAAATAGTAATTTCGCTGTCTTAAGACATTTTACCATTGATTTTTGCAAATTTCAATTAAAATTTGTATTCTGTAAATACCGTACATTTGTAATTAAGATTTGATTATATTGATAACTAAACACTTAATTTCATAGAATTATTATTGTATAATATTATTAAGTAAGCTGTATATATGCTTTAGACTTATATATAGTTTGTTGTAGTTTCTTTTTCCACTTAGATTAGTTTCTTTAGTTTAGTTTCTTTCGTTTCTTAGGTCTTAGATCGGCCAACGGAGCCGCTAAACCCATCAGGGTGGATCATTCCAAATGGATTGGGTTATTTAAACAACCCAGACCGGATCTGCTCTTCCAGTTGACGAGCGTTCATTTTCGCCCGTCAACAAATGGTGCTAGAAGAAGGGCCTGAAAATTATTAATGGCACGAGGAGTTCGTAAGACTCCTCCACCACCCAACCACTCACCTATAGTGACAAGAAGTCATTCAAACGATAACATCATCCCTCAAAAAACAACCACATCAAACGACGATCTACAGATCACAGTTGAACCAGTAACCCCAAATCCTACAGGTGGTGACGTACAAGAGATTGTCTGCCAATCTCTCTTAAGAACACATAGTGGCTTCGCCCGTTCAAGGAAGCCAAATTGACCCTTGGAACAACCTTTAGATTTCTCTGATATCAGAGAATAGCTTGGAGGCACTAACCTCACTTTGAACCCTACAGATCTAGTCCTCACGCCTGCTGCAGGAGGATCTGGAATGCCACCCTCACCACCTCCATCACATCCTTCTTCTTCTGGAGAAGACTCTTTCGACGAAGGTAGTTCCCCTTCTCAGCCTTCCACACTACCTACACCAATAGCCAACCAGAACAATCCTGCCAGACCTTGGCTCGACCAAGATGCAGTAGTCGTACCTGGGCCTCATCATCCCTTACCCAAACATTCGGAGAAGTGGCTTCCTAAGTTTGACCCTGACTCTAAACAGATCGTCGAAGATCACATTAAAAAGTTTATGTTATCCATTAGACTCCGTAATGTCGAGCATGAAGACGTAGTTTGTAGGTTGTTCCCCTACACTTTCAAGGGAAATGCCTCTACTTGGTACTTTGCCCAGCAACCCCATACCATCATGTCATGGGAGAAGTTCAAATCCTGCTTTCTGGAGAAGTTCGGTGACGATAAGTCCTTAGAAGTTCTAGTCATGGAGATTTCCAGTTTAAGAATGAATCCCAAAGAAAAAATCAAAGACTTTAACCAAATATTCCTAACACTTAAGAACCGAATCCCTATGGACTCGATGCCTGCCGAGAATCTTATCATAGCATACTATACTAAAGCCTTGCATCAAAGTATAGCCATTTGGGTAAAACGATCTAAGAAAGCCACGTTGTTAGAGTCCTTCGAAGAGGCTAGCCAGATTGAAAAAGACATCCTTAGTTTAAAGGACATTACTAGCAACGAAACATAGACTAGTTCATCTTCCAAAAAGAAGATTGAAATCCTCCCTAGACCTGCTCAAAATAAAACACAACCTGAAAGCTCGGATTTAGAAAACTTAGCTAAAGTCGTTAAAAAACTATCAAATCAAGTTATAGATTTGAAAAGGACAGTCGAAGAAGCTTCTTCGAGCAAAGGGCCTTACAAACCCCCATTCAGGAAGCCTTTTCCCACCAACCAACCTAATCCGAATACCGAGGGCCTAAATCTAGAAAGTCTGCAATTCGCCCTTCAAACAATTCTAGAAGCCCAGGATAACTTGATGCCTCCTGAGATTCCTGAGGAGGTAGTTGAACAAGAGACATTTGAAGAAGAAGAATCTTCTCCAAACATTTTTGGACACTTCTTGGATAGCATTTTTCAAGCTAACTTCGAGACAGTACATCCCTACAATACTAGGAGTAAGACAACAAACAAACCTTCTTCCGAAAACACTACGACTTTGCCCCCGAAACAATCTAAACTAGATGAAACTAAATAGAGTCATGTAAACCCAAACTTAGATTATGATTTAGTTGAATATCTAAAAAAGTTAAGGGCTAACATTTCTGTTTTTTCTACAAAAAATGTTACAGAATATCGCAGAGAATAGCAAAAATGGTAATTCAAACAGTAACAAGGTTGTTTAGAACAAAGTTCCTCAGAAGACCTCCGCTAAGAGTAATCCTGATCCTCATGATAAAGGAAGCCTTCCTGTAAATAATGTAACAAATGTTGATAAATTAGCTTTAGAGACTGCGAGTAAAAAGCCACAAGCTTCCACCCTTAGTACTCGCAGAAATGTACCTCCATTTTTGTTAAATTTCAAAATCTTTAATAGAAACGTGCACAATTGTATGATAGACTCAAGAGTGTCATCCGATGTGATGCCATGGTCTGTATGTCATAAAATTAATGCTGAAGTTGAACCATCCACTTTAAAAATCATCCAACTTTATCGAACTAGTGTAAAAGTTATAGGCGAATTAAGGAATGTGCTTATAAGATTATCGTCTAACCCCAAAGTTCATCAAGTAATTGATATTATTGTTGTGGATATTCCATAAGTGTATGGTCTGTTTTTAAGAAAGGACTGGTCAGAGCAACTACACGGCTATTTCACGACAGACTGGCCTCACCTGTGGCTGCCCGAGAACGGCAAGCCTAACAAGATCAAGGTAAATCGTGAACGATACCTAAAGCTCACAGTCACGGATTTAAATGATCCCAATGAGCCATTTACACCTTCTGTCGACTCACCCGAAATACAAGGGATGGATACCTTTTTTGGCAATTTCATGGCCGAGACTTCAACTATCACCAACCCAGAACAACAGTCCAATATTGTGGCATATGTGCAGCTAACAGCTTCTACACAATGATCTCATGCACTTGATAAAAATCAAATTTGGTCTCTTTACTTTGACGGGTCAAGATCCAAAGAAGGAGCAGGTGCGGGCTGCGTTATTATCGATCCAACAGGTAACAAAACCTTGATTGCATGTAGGCTAGAATTTGAATGTACTAATAACACAACAGAATATGAGGCTTTACTGCAGGGCCTCAGAAAAGCTTTAGATATGAACATTCAAAATTTGACTGTCTTTGGCGATTCCGAAATCGTGGTTAGACAGGTAAGAGATTCTATCCACTATCTGTCTCTGCATCTTAAAATCTACCAATCCAAGGTATGGAATTTAATGAATAAGTTTTTTGCTTTCAATATAAATTCTATTCCTAGATTGAATAATCCTGAAGATGATCTATTAGCTAACGTAGCTTCCAAACTCTTTCCTACAGAAGGCTTATCCCCAAATACATTCTCCGTCGAACTGTTGTTCAGGCCATCCGTTCCCGACAACATCACGAATTGGAGAGTCTTCGATAACAAATTATTAGCTTCTTGCATATGGAAGAAACTTTTCAAGGCACAGTGATTGACGAATGCACTCATGATGACAATTTGTGTGATTTCACAGTAATACCAGATCCGAGGTCTCCTGAATCTTCATTGGACATGGTAAATTCGATCCCTAAATCTGTAGTTAGATTAGTGAAATTTTACGATCTTCAAGATAAATTCAAAAAATCGGTCAACTATAAAACCAATAGTTCCTCACTATCGTATGAAAAAGTAAACTTGGGAACTGATGACAATCCACAGTGCATTAATTTAGGGGTGGGGTGTTTTGAACAAGAAAAAGCCACATTTATTAAATTTTTTAAGGAATTTAAAGATGTTTTTGTGTGGACATATGATGACCTTAAAACTTTTGACCCTAACATCATACAACACGTTATTCCTATGAAACCCCAAACCTTGCCCTTTCAACAAAAATTAAGAAAAATGCACCCTAAGCTCGAACCGACCGTCAAAAAAGAATTAAATAAACTCCTAAATGCTAAGATAATTTTCCCAGTTAGGCACACGCAATGGGTTTCTAACCTTGTCCCTGTCTGGAAGAAAAGTGGAGAAATCCGACTATGCGTCGATTTCTGAAACCTTAACAGAGCGTCTGATAAAGACAACTACCCTGTCCCACCCATGGAACAGTTCCTTCAACAGGTATCTGGTTCTGAGAGACTATCCTTATTATATGGTTTTTCAGGGTACAACCAAGTCCTAATGTCTCCTCCAGACCAACTTAAAACTACCTTCCGCACTCCATGGGGCACCTACGCTTACAGGAAAATGCCCGTTGGATTGATTAATGTCGGTGCCACTTTCCAGAGAGTGATGGACATCACTTTCCGAGGTTTATCAATCAA